>SNQJ01S0068338.1:88518-105803 GCA_010110895.2 Picea sitchensis | reverse complement strand
TTAGTCTTTTGTTTATCAAATCTATAAGCTTCAATTGTCTCTTTGCTCCAATAGTTTGAAAATAAAATTTCCAAGTTCCCTTTGATGAGTTAACAAGATATGAAATTTGAAGTTTTATTATAAGGGTTTTGAAAATTAGATTTAATGTCTTTGTAGTTGTAACAATGCAAATGAATTGGCTTTCATCTTCTACTTAGTATCACACATTTTATAATTCTTTTGTGCCAAGGTGTTTTATGTCTTTTCCACTAATTCCTTCCTTTTAAACATGGTTATGATAATGCTCTCTCTCTCTCTCTCTCTCTCTCTCTATATATATATATATAAACGCCAACATAGATCCATTTTAACTCAATCTTTAAATCTAATTTGTATTTCAGTTTTTCTTGGTCAATTTAATGACAAAGTGATTAAATGACTAACACATATTGTTAAGGGGTTACATGTGCCGGGGGATCATAATTGATCACTGAGGAAATATGTATATAGGCTTTTCTTAGGGTTTAGGAATGGCCTCCAATAAAGAATTTAAAGCATTGGAAACCTTTGTAGGCATGCATTTACTCAAAGAGCAAGGTGTGCATCACACAACTATAGTAGGTGACTCCCCCATCCTTATAAGGTACCTATTACAACACTCTATTCCTTAGAGCCCTTACCTATCTCGTCTAGTTCAAAGAATCGTCATCTTATCACTTTGAATAACTTTCTTTCTTCCAAGCACTACAAACAAGTAAATGGGGGCATCCATGAATGAAGGTCAAATAAAAAAGGTGGGGGGTGGGGAATATACATCTATAATGTCCCTTTCCAAATGATCTCTCCAGGAGATTGAGATGATAGCCTAAGTGATTCTCGAAGGCTATAGTCAGTGGAAAACGAACATTAATTAATGATTTAATGTCATGAGAGTGGTAAAGTAACTTTTTTTTTTAAAGTGACATTGAGTAATTAATAAAAAGGGTGTTTTAAGTGACTTAAGTTCATAAAGTCACTTTACTTTATTAAAAGGGTGAAAGGGTCCAAAAAGGGTCAACGAGGAGATAAAATGAGAATGGGGGCATCCTCTCTCATTATGCATTATTATTTTTCTAAAATGAAATTGAGAGAGCTCTTGTGGCTTGGATTTTGGGACGAAAAACCCCAGAGGAGTTTGAGATTGGGTTCGGTGGTGAACCTATCCACTCTAGTCGATCGAAGAGGAGGGATCATTTAGATTTCTTCAGTGTGCTTCATTGTGATAGAGTTTATCATTGTGACAGTGAATCTTTCTTAATTGTGGTTGAGTTTTATCATTCGACGACAAAGTTCTTCATTGAAAGAGGTCAAATTGGCTTGAGAGGGTCAAGTTTTACTTATGCAGACCGATTTTGGTTGAGAAAGGAGAGAATACCCTCAGAAGAGGCCATATTTTGTTTGTTGGGATGATTTCTCACTTTTGCAGACAGAGTTGGATGAGAGAGGGTCAAGTAACTTCAAAAGGGGATGTTTTTCTTCCTACTGGGTGATTTGCTCCATTAAAGAGACGATTTTCTTCATCTATAGGTTGAGTTTCCTAAAGTGGAAGTCGTATTCATTGTTGGGCAGCATTATCACTTGGCAGGGAGAATTTTTGGGCTATTGGAGACTGATATATTTGTTGGTGTTGAATTCTACGTGCTGCAAATAATTCCCCGTGGATAGAGATCGCATTTTGGTGTGTTGAAGTTGCTTAAATAGAGGACGTTTGATCTCAACTGTAGTGGATACTCATTTATGTAAACAGGCTAGCACATTAGTAATGAAACAACTTTGCGTTTTGAGTATTTTTTTTTTGTTTGCTAGTTTGTCTGTGACCTGCGAGACTAGACTGTGGCTGAGAAACCGCGACTCAGTGGCATCTAAGCCATCAAAATAACCCGGGGATCGCACCCAGCCTGAGCCACACCAACCCTTAACATGGCTGGATTTTTTGTCCCCACAGGTTTCAAACCAGTGACTTTAACATCACAAAGTTCCTTAACAACACACTTCGTTACCGACTGTCCTACACCTTGGGGACACTTTGTGTTTTGAGTATTATTGTTGTCACTTCTTAGAGTATTTCTATAGTACTATTGCTATTGAGAAATAATTTCTTGAGGAATAGTTGTTTGGCACCAATATATGTTTACACATTGACAAATCCATCAAGAAATAATACAGCCAGGAAACCCGCAAACTAACAACAAAAAACCTGGACTCATATTGAAATTTGAGGGCAGTGATAATGTGTTTGACGAAAGTCATCACTTAGAAATACAAAAACAAAATTCTACAACAATAAGGGGATTTTGTGACAGCCTTAGCTAGGGTCATTATAGTGGTATCCGAGCCTCAATCCTTCCAACATGAGGCGATTTTTTAATTCACGAGGAAAGGAGATGAGAGGTACATCACTTACATAAGTAGAAGGAAGTGAGAAACATAAAACATATTTCACACAAAAGAAGAAGAAGAAGTGGATCAACCAGAGGCAAAACAAAAGGGAAATATGGGGGACAATAATGAGGATAGGGCCTTGCAAATCCTAAAAGGCTTAGCCAATGGGAAACAATAGTTGGCACAACTCCTAACACAGTTAATTAAAAACACCCAAGCTAACCAAAGCTATGGGGGAAATGGTTTAGGTGACATTAATGGACACAATGGGAACCAAAACCATAAAGGTAACAATGGTGTAGGGGGATCCAATGGGAATAATGGGAATCATGCAAAATGAAACAACAATGACATTCCCACACACATTGGCACTAGGACCACCACTAGAGTGATTCGTAGACCTCTTATGCCTAATTTCTTGGGAGAGTAGCAGACAGGAAATCAAGGGTAGAAAGGATAGGGTGAAACCTTTAATGATTACTGGGAGGAGTACAAGACCCTTGGTGAATGGTTTTGAGAAACCATGTCACTACAATACTATCACACCATCAAACACAAGAATAGACCAAGGAATTTCAACAGGGGTCCGTAGAACATTGATCTCATGCGGAAGGTTGGAAAGTTATCCATTCCTTCCTTTGATGGTTCCAACAAGTGCACGGCTAGAGCATGGGTATAGAATTTGGACACATACTTTGAACTCAACCCTTTGATAGAGGCGAAATAGATTAAATTTTCTACCTTGCATTTAAATGGAGAGGCCCATGAGTGGTGGTACCATGGATTGGTCACTCTGGGACATGCCAACATTACCTCCTATCTAGACTTCACACAGAAGTTGATGGAGAGGTTTGACAAGAAGGATCAATAATTGCATTTCAGAGAGTTGGCACAACTCAAACAGGTTGGGACACCATATGCTTACATTACAGAGTTTCAGAGGCTTTTATTCATGGTGGAAGATATATCTGAGAAGAGGTTGGTGATGTTGTTCACTAAGGGTTTATCCGAGCCACTATGTGGGTGGGTGAGGTTTGACAGGAAGGTTCCAGAATTTCATTTTAGATATTTGGCACAACTCAAACAGGTTGGGACACCATATGCTTACATTACAGAGTTTTAGAGGCTTGCAGTCATGGTGAAAGATATATCTGAGCAGAGGTTGGTGATGCTGTTCACTAGGGGTTTATCTGAGCCACTACGTGGTTGGGTGAAGGCCTTCAAACCATAGACTCTACAGGATGCCATCATCAAGACACAAGACATGGAGTATTTGGTCCTGAAGAAAAAAAAATTCTCCAGTCCTTTCATTATCTAAAAAAACAAGGACAATAAACCTTTTCCGAAAGAGGGGACCAATAAGGAGAAGTTGGATGAGGAAATTGCTAATGAGTTGAGGAGAAACAAGATTTTCTTCAGTTGCAAAGAACCGTGGGAGCCTGGACGAAGGTGTATGGGAAAAGGTAAGGTTCATTATATAAAGGTGATTTTAGATAGTGAGGAAGATGAGGAATTCGAGTAGGTACAAGAAAATGAGCAGGACAAATCAACTGATGAGCAACCCCACATGGAGGTCAAGAGTGGAGCTATCACCACTCTATTGAGTGTCCCTAGATTTCACACTTTTAGGATCCGTGGAATAGTATAGGGGAAACGTGTCACAATACTGATTGATCATGGGGAAACCTACAACTTCATTGACTCAACTTTGGTGGCCAGGAGGAGCATTCTTGCAATTGACTTTGAGGGGTTTGATGTAGTGGTAGTCGGTGGGACAATATTCCTTGCACACAGAATATTCTACAGTTATGCATAACATTGGGAAACTACATGGTGATTGATGATTTCTATGTATTTGATCTGCGAGACACTAATATTATATTGGGTTTCCAATGGCTTGTTTCCTTGGGAAAACATTCTGTTGACTACCACACCATGGAGTTATAATTCTAGACAACATATGACAAGAAGGTATTTTTGACGGGAATATCTAATGATGCTCCCAAGATCATTTCAACAAAGTGGATGGAAGGTATATTCAGACATGGAGATGTAGCTTGTGCAGTAGAGTGTTTGATCACTACTTAGAAAACTTCAGACAACAATTATCAGTATCATATAGACATCCAAACACTAGTGAAAAAACATGATTGAGTCTTTGGATAGATACCTCCAAGGATATCGCCTGAAATGAAATTTGAGCACACCATTGAGTTGGAGGAGGGATAAAAACCTATCATCACTACTCCCTACAAAAATCCAAAGAAATTCAAGGATGAAATTGAGAAGGTTATTAAGGAATTGTTGGAGATGGGACACATCAGGACTAGCTCTAGTCCATTTTCTTCTTCTGTAGTGTTGGTGAGGAATAAGGATGGAAGAATGTGGATGTGCATTGGCTATAGAGCCTTGAATAAGAAGAGGATCAAGAACATGTACCCTATTCATAGGATCAATGAGCTTTTGTATGAGTTGCATGGAGCGGTCTATTTTTCGAAGATTGATCTTTGATCAGGGTACCATCATATCATAATCAGAAGGCAAGATATTCCCAAAACTTCTTTTAGATGCCATTATGGGTATTGTGAGTTTTTGGTCATGCCATTTGGGTTGACCAATGAACCAACCACCTTTCATTCCTACATGATCCACATATTCAAAAACCAGCTGAGGAAGTTCTTATTGGTATTCTTTGATGATCTTCTTATGGGAAGAACACTTGGAGCATCTGGATGAGATTCTGAGAATCATGGAGGATCAATCACTATATGCCAAGGTGTCAAAGTGTGAGTTTGGCATGAAATGGATCCTATACTTAGATTATGTGGTCAACGCTCAGGGAGTACAGGTGCATAGGGAGAAGATACAGGCCATACTGGATTGGCCACAACCCAAGAACCTTACACACTTGCATGGATTCTTTGGGATATGCAACTATTACAAGTGATTTGTAAAGGGATTCTCATATTTGGCTGCACCACTCATAGATCTCACAAAGAAAGGGGAATTCAGGCGGACATAGGAGGCCTAGAGGAATTTTTTTAGGATGAAGGAAGTGATGAGAACTTGTCCAATTTATAGATGGAGCATATGAGAGAAAAAATATCACAGATTCAGAGAGGCTCTACTCCATCTACGAAAAGAAAATGCTCACCATCATGCATTCCTTGGAAAAATTCAGACAATACTTGGTAGGTAGAAAATTTGTGGTTAAGACTGACCACAACAATTTGAGACACTTCTTGGGGAAGAAGGACTTAAATGAGAGGAAACAAAAGTGGGTCAGCAAATTGCAGGCATATGAATTCGACATTGAGTATGTGAAAGGGAAGAAAAATGTAGTTGTTTATGATCTCTCCAAGAAAATGAAGATATGTTCACTTACAACTATTTCAATTGACTGGAAACATCATCTCTTGGAAGAGTATTCCAAGAACAAATTTTCTTGTGAGTTGATGGATCACAGTGTATATGATGAAAGGTACAAAGTGGTGGATGGAATCATCTACTACAAGTACCACATATACTTAGTCTCTGAGTCCACATTGAAAGAGAAGATTATGAGGGCTATGCCTGATACACCCTTGGCAGGGCATCCTAGGTACTTTAAAACTTACAGGAAGATCAAGGAGAGTTTCACTTGGAACGGCCTCAACGATGATGTACTGAGACATGTGAGGGAAAGTATGACTAGTCAGCAAAATAAGTCAAAGTAGACTCATCCTACGGGGTTACTACAACCATTTCCCATTACAGAGAAAAAGTGGGAAAGCATATCCATGGACTTCATCACATGTTTACCTAAAGTAAAGGAAATGGGTTGCATATATGTGGTGTTCGATCGGTTGACCAATTTTTCACATTTCTTTTCCACATCCTCATAATACAAGGCAACACAAGTAGAAGAGTTGTTCTTCAGGGAAGTATTCAAACTCCATGGGTTGCCAAAGTACATTGTCAACGACAGAGAAAACAGGTTCCTTAGTGCATTTTGGGCCCCGGGGATGATTTTAGGAGATAAATTTCGCTCATGGGATAATTTTCCATGGTTTTTCCAAAACCGAGATTCGCTATTTTAAAAATGATTCACCCAAATTCTATAGGATAAAATTATTTTACCTTAAAAATTGCCAAAATTTTATAAAAACTATATAAAATCCTTAGAAATTTGAATATTTTTACAAAAAATATCGCCAATCATTTATAGTTGGCATATGAAGGATTTGTAAGATTCTTCAAGGTTTCTACATTTTAAAACAAATTTCCATCCTTAAAATCATCCTTGATTTTGGCAGGAGTTGTTCAGATTGACTAGCACACAATTGACTCCTAGCACTAGTTACCACCCCCAGACACATGGTCAAATAGAGATTATGAACAAATGGATCGAGTGGCATTTTTGTAACTATGTGTCCAAGAAATAGAAGTCATGGGTCAAGTGGTTACATTTGGGCGAACATTGTTATAACACTACTTACCACATGTCCACTAGTATGACCCCATTTCAAGCATTATATGGCCATGAAGCTCCTTCATTTGTTGATTTGGAGTTTGGGGATAGAAGGGCTCCCAAAACCAAGGATTGGATCCAAGAGAGTCAAGACATACTCAAGACTCTCAAGGATAATTTACAGATGGCCCAAAATCAATAGAAGATATATACAGATAGGCACATGGTCGAGCTGACTTTCAAAGTGAGAGAGTTGGTATTCTTGATATTACAACCATACATATAATCTTCATTGAAGAAAATTGGTGCAAAAAATCTTAAGCCCCGCTTTTATGTCCCCTAAAGGGTGATTCAGAGGGTTGGTGAGGTAGCTTATGAGATGGATTTGCTGGAAGGAAGTAAGATTCACAATGTGTTTCATGTTTCATGCCTCAAGAAGGCATTGGGACAACATGTCACTTCTTCGACAGGGTTACCCCTATTGGATGAGGAGGGGAAGTTAGAGTTGGTTCTTGAGGAGGTTTTGGAGGTATGAGAGAGAAGACTGCGTAAAAGGGTGATCTGAGAGTACCGCATCAGGTGGAGAGATTTACCAACAAAAGATGCCACATGGGAAAGTGACCAAATATTGCAGGATCCTAACTTGTAGTTGCTTGAGGACAAGCAATCTCGGGAAGGGAGGACTGAAATGTACCTTTCCAAATGATCTCTCTAATATATTGATGTAATATCCTAAATGATTCCCGTAGGATATAGTCAATGGAAAAAGGAGATTGATTAATTATTTAATGTCATGGGAGCAGAAAAGTAACTTTTTAAAAAGTGACATTGAGTAATCAATAAAAAGGGTGTTTTAAGTGAATTAAGTTCATAAAGTCACTTTACTTTATTAAAAGGGTAAAAGGGTCCAAAAAGGGTCAATGAGGAGATACAAGGAGAATGAGGGTGCCCTTTCTCATTATGCATTATTATTTTTCTAAAACGAAATTGAGAGAGCTCTTGTGGCTTTGGCTCTTGGGACAAAAAACCCTAGAGGAGTTTGAGATTGGTTTCAGTGGTGAAACTATCCACCCTATCTGATTGAAGATGAGGGATCATTCATATTTCTTCAATGTGCCTCATTGTGATATATTTTATCATCTTGACGACAAAGTTTTCTTATTTGTGGTTGAGTTTTATCATTCGGCGACAAAGTTTTTCATTGACAAAGGTCGACTTGTCTTGAGAGAGCCTAGTTTTACTTGTGTGGGCCGAGTTTGGTTGAGAAAGGACAAAACACCCTCATAAGAGGCCATATTTCCTTTGCTAGGCTGATTTCTCACTTTTGTAGACCAATTTGGCTGAGAGAGGGTCGAGTAACTTTAGAAGGGGACACTTTTCTTCTTGTTGGGCGAGTTGCTCCATTGTTGGGCCAATTTTCTTCATCTGGAGGTCGAGTTTCCTGAAGTGGGGGTTGTATTCATTGTTGGGAAGAGTTATCACTTGGATGAGAGAATTTTTGGGCTATTGGAGATTGATATATTTGTTGGGGCTGGATTCTATGTGTTGCAAATAATTCCCCATGGATAGAAATTGCAATATGATGTGTTGAAGTTGCTTAAACATAGGAAGTTTGATTTGAACTGCAGTGGATACTCATTTCTATAAACATGTCAACACATTATTAATAAATCAACTCTATGTTTTGAGTATTATTGATGTCATTGCTTAGAGTATTTCTATAGTACTATTGCTAGTGAGAAATAATTGCTTGAGGCATAGTTGTTTGGCACCAATATATGTTTATACATTGACAAATACCTCAAGAAATAACGCAACCAACAAACCCATAATATAAAAACAACAAACTTGGACTCATATTGAAATTTGAGGGCAGTGACAATGTGCTTGACGAAAGTCATCACTTAAAAAAACGCAAAAAAATTGCTACAACAATAAGGGGATTTTGTGACAGCCTTAGATAGGGTCATTAAAATATCATACTCCTCTACCATGATGTTAATAAACATCAAACCCAAAATGAATATTGCACACAAATGACAATTTTGATGGGTTCCCAAGGACTATGGGTTATGGCCTTTAATATGTTGCACTCTTCATCTACCATTTGTCGGTGTCTTTAATTAATGTAAGCATGTTGACCCAATTTTCCTTGACATGTGGTTTTATTTGGATTTTAGCGTATGTTGAGGAGAGTAGTATCCTTCTTTCCTCGCACCTCTTATTTATGTGGTTCAACTCTAGGACCCTGTTCTAGTTTCCACAATGCATCATAGGAAAGATGGTTCAGTGTAGGAAAAATTGGTGTGTGATGTGTGAACTAGTGGAGGTTAGGATAAATGTAAAATGGTGTGAATAGTGAATGGAGGAATCTCATCAATTTATGGTATCCTCAGATCTCCATGGAAATGTTGGCAAGAGGCATGGGCGGGAAAATTGTTGTGGAAATTCAGGAGTGAGAAAGGAATGTTATTCATATTTCTTATCAACTAAGGAAAATGCAAAACCTAGAGCATGAGTTTAGGGAATTTGAGCAAGTTCAAAGAATCAAGTATTTAGAATTGGACATTGCTTGGAATATGTAGTTTCTTTGGGGAATTGCGTTGCTAGTTCTCTTAACCTCCCTTTGAAAATTCTCTAGTCCCCTGTTATCGCACAATTTGTACTTGCCCAAAATCCCAAGGAAAGTGGGTACAAAATTGGCGTAACTAGGAATAACCTATCATTGTCACCTTAATAGAAGATCCCTTTCTATTTAGGAGTATGTTAAGACTACCCCAAGGGAGACGTCCCCGGTGACCTGGGGGGTTTGAGAAGGCTAAGGAAAATAGTCACAAGGGAATCCTTCCCCTCTCACAGATCACTCTAATCAAAGGTTTCTTTTATGTATTAAGGATGAAGCAAATTGTTAATACTGCGTACCTACGCAGAACAAGACAACAAGGTAAACATGGCACTTTCCAAGTACCAGATGATTGTTAGTACTTCATAAGACAATAAACCTCCATAAAATATGCTAGTTGATTATGAATTTGTTGTAATGCAACATTTTATAACAATAATTAATATATTATAACAGCCACACAATTCAAGCCTTGAAATTGCTTGAAAAAGACAATAAAAAGTGACCTTGACTAGGCAAATTGATAGTAAATTGTCACAAGAAAAATTAGCAATGATTAGCTAGCTTTTAATGTCACTTTTGTAGAGATTTTTCTGCAGTTAGATGGATGTACCCATCTTTTGCAACAACAACAAGTTTAAATGGTAAAAAATGCAAGAAAACTACACACAAAACTAGCACTTACCTAGTAGATTCACTAGCAATTATCACAATTGAATTTTGATTGGTTCTAGTGCAAGTTATGTAGGTAAATGTGCCAAATTAATGTATGTTTATATGGATGTAGAAATTTTTTTCTACAGAAACAAGTTAGCTTAGGAGTTAGTGTAATTTAGGGTTAGAAAAAGTTAGTAAAGAGTTCAAGGATAATAGTATACGTGTTTGTTTGATCAATCACCACTTGTAGAAGATAGTCTAGTGCCTTTTTAGGGTAAATGGAGTCACTAATGGCAGCAACAAATCTTAATGGAAAGATAAAAAAGATAATGATATGTTGAAGGGTGGAAAGGATAAGAGAGGTGTTGGTATCCCAAGGCCTCAAAAATCCACTTCCAAGAGAAAATTTGCTAGAAAGCAACAAGGGTTAGTCCCTAGCGATTTTCTCTTTCCTTGAACAAAAATGTAATAAAATTTTCGATTGGAAATGGAAGTAGGGTTACTAGAGTGCTACAATTGTAGGGCTCTAGTATCTACTTCTAATTAGGTGACTTTCAAGAAATTTTAACACATGGAAGATTATAGGGAAAAAGATAATAGCATATGTCATTCCCCCAGGGTTTCAAGCTAGCAATTTCATAATATTAGACATGAAACAAGTAAAAAATAACCATAGAATTCATTTAAAATAAATAAATGAATAATTTCCACTTCACCAAGAATAATCTAACAAATCACCCTAGTTGAAGGTCCTCCACAAGAAAATAGCCAAAATGCACCAAAATTTGCCTCCTTCAAGAAGTGTGCACCACTAGTTTTAGCCAATAACACTTAAGGGAGGAAAAATTTCAGATCTCTAATTGAGTGATGAATTGAATTGTGAAAAAATATGAGAGTTTTATCTCTTATTTATACAATATCAGTGAGATTTAATTATTTTTTAGGTCATAAAAGGCCGACATGGCCAAATTACATCAAAAATCCAGTTTCTACATAAATTCAATAATTAAAACCCTAATTTCACTTTTAGAGATGACATCATGGCCTTCTAGGGTGAAATTATACCCCCATCATGGAACGCTAGGCTTCAAATGCAAAACGCTTGGCCTCTAGAGGCCTCAAATGCTGCCACACACGCCAACTAGCAGCAACCTTCCTCATAAATTCCAAACCCTAATTGGTTGACGTCAAGGGTCAACATGATGATGTCAATGGCCTTCAAGGGCCAATGTAATGGTGGAAGGGAAAGACCCCCCTGGGTTTAGTCCTACCAGAGTGTCTTAGGGAAAACATCCTTCTTTCTTCCTAGTGCCATCCTCTGGTGTCTCTCTGCCCCTGGTTGGGGTCACAACATCCATCTGCTGGGATTTCAGCCCCATGGAGTTCCGAGATAATCATCTCCCCATATGTACTTGTCCATCGGGAATGATCCTACAACAACAACAAGTACACCCTCCATGGGCTCATAAGTCACATGGATCATAGCAATGCCAACCACATCCAATAATAAAATTACCCAAACATGTGCATCGAACTCCCATTTACCCAGACAAATGCTCAAAGACGTTATGCAGTTTAACAAGTCAGGTTTGGAGATGGTCTCAGGATGTCCTATTGGGATAATCCTCCTCAAGTTTGGGGTGTTTCCTAGGTGAAGACCAATCTAGGTCATGTAAGTGTGTGAAATGGTGCAGGGGGAATGTTTGGGAAAAGGGTGCAGTGATAACAGGGAAATGTAGGTCTTGCTTGTGGGTGCCTCTGTAGAGGGTGAGCTGCACCTTGTCATGGATGTCATTATTTCCTATCCCATTAAATGCCTTTTATTCTTTGTCTTATTTCTTTTTATTTTCAAGTGAATAGCTGGGGGACACTGTCCTAGCATGGTGACAAGTGGTGACAATGTTAACCACAATCACTTCACGGAAATGAGAAGGATGGCTCGTGATGAGAACCCCTTTCTCTTGGATATGCCACCAAGAGACACTACCCTAGTTTGGTGACTAGATAGATGATAGTTTCATATCGCTACATGCCCATGGACCTAATAGGCTAGCTCATGATGAGACCTCCCATCCACCAACTAGACCTTGAGTTTTATTTTATCTTACGGGTCCCCTTTTATTATTGAGAAGCCTTTTATTGCTTTCTCGGGAATCCCTAGGTGAAGAATCTCAAAGGTTTTATTTTGGCTTTAAACTCTTGCCATCTACTTTTTCCCTCTGGGCCTTTAGCCCCTTCTTCCCACAAGGTAAGGTACAACCTTTCCTAGTGTGGAAAACCCAATTCCCGAACCAAGGTAGAGAAAGATGAGAGGGATAATGATGAAAAAGGGTAAGTATGGAAGGAATGGACGATGAACTTTCATATACCCACCCAATGGCAACTAATCCTAAAGGGAACCAACTTACTAGAGAGTTCTGTCACCCCCCCAGGTATGAACAAGTTAAAGAGCATAATTTCCAAGCAAACATTATGAAATAAAGGAGAGTTCAGTGCAACACATTCAAATTCTTTGAAAATTAGAGTGACACATACCGTGATACCCAGACTCATTACCTCATGGAGCAAGACCCACTTCTACTTCAGGACCAATATGGTGGGATAGGTGTTGCTGCTGCTGATATATGGGATGTACTAAAGAAAATATGGTCCCTCCAGGGTCAATCTTAATTTGTATGGCTCTCGGTACTCCATGTCTAGGACTTGTGGGCCTCGAGACATAATATCCTTAGTTATCCCTAGGATAGGGGATAACATCTGGCTCCAACTCAGGGACATGTGCTCACCGTAGAGGACATGAGAACCTCAACATCTCTGGCATGACCTGTATCTTCTAGATCTCAAAAAAATGAATTAGTAATATTTAGGGTGGTGATATCACCCCTCTCTCATATATGAAACAATGGAATAAAAATAAACAAGCATATATACATAATGAAAAAAATTACAAAAATGAAGCTACACTACACTAGCATGATATGTAGATGGTATATACAATGGATGAAAATGCCTAACCCACCTCTACTTACCTATTGGTTGAATGCTAGGTGTAGTCAAATAACCAGTGAAACCATCCTAGCAATATCTCATAATACCTTCTTCTGTGCTTCATCATGAACCAAAACAATGACAAGTCAAGAAAAAAAAAACATTAGTTAGAACATGTATCACATCATCAGAATTGTAAATTCTAGCTCATGGAGGCGGGAAGGAGGGACAAAATCATGCCAAGTCACACTTCTAGGAAAGTGCTCAATCCATCTCAGAAAGGGATCGTGAAAGATCAAAGGCTCAAAAGAATGACTCAAAGAATCTGAAAGTTGTCTACCCTGGACGTCATCATATCCTGAGGTCTGGGAAAGGACTAGTAAGAACCTAGAGGATGACTGGAAATTTCTTAAGGGAAGGCTGAAAAACTGAGATAATAAATTTATTTTTAAGGTATTCAACCTACCCTTGGATTCTAAAAGAATGATTTTCCCTGGATAAAACTCAAGACAAGGGACATGTTTCCCAACTACACCCTTAATGACATAGCGAGGTAAAGTAATTTAAGGGGGCTGGAGAACCTTGTCACAAGTACCCTACTTTGGGAAATCAATGTCCTCACCTCTATCAAGATATGAGCACAACGATGGTTGATAATATTCTTCATAAAATAAATCTAAGTTCTCAAAGGAGTACTCATCAAAATATTCAAGGTATGACCGAAAATCATTATGAGAAAATAGAACTAGGTCACCTTTGGAGATATTTGTAACTATATCATTTCCGCGTTGCCAGATGTCAGAAGCATTAGTAACCTCATATGATATTTGTAAAGGAAACATTTGGAAATGTCCTTCCATATCATAAATGGGATCCTCATTAGAACCAATCACATCCCACTTTCATCTTCCAACATGTATGAACTCATCAATATGATCAACAATGTCACTACCTTTATCATAACATGAAGGATTTAATGCATCCAAGGGATCCTCTAGTACTTATTCACTTTCCAAATCATAAAACAAAGCATCATCAAAATATTGGAAATGGAAATAACTTACCGTGTTCACTTCTTGCTGTGCAGGAGCGTCAATAGCTTGGATGACTTCATCAAATGGAAGAGGGTCCAATACATCATCCCCAAGACTCATCTCTTCGTCTTCATCAGAAAAAGAAGGAGCTAGCTCTTCCAAGGGTTCCTTTACTTCTTCACCTTCTGAATCATAGAACAAAGTGTCATAAAAAAATGGAAAGGAAAATGACTCACCTCATTCTCTTCATCTTGTGCAGGAGAGATAAGATCTTAGAGAGATTCATCATATGGACGAACGGTTACTAGTGCTTCATCCTCATAATTCACCTCCCTAGTTAAATCTTTACTGCATTCTATTGAATCATGGAAAAAATATTTCTCCTGTTCAAGGGGTTGACAATTTTCTTCACAAATCTATCCTTCTATATCAGAGGGATCTTGGTATTGAGTATGGTATACATCCTTGAGATCTTCTACAATCTCAGTCGTGAATCCTTCGTTCTCTAAGGCTATTGTGATATTTTGAAGGGAGTCTTCATATGTCTGGCATCATGGTTTTAAAAATTCAATAAACCTACTAATGAGGTCTGCGAAAGATGATATACCCCTATCTTCGCAACAACCATTACACCAATCTTGCAAAAAATATGGCAGAGAAAGTATGAACAATTTCACCAGAACATCCTCTAATTCCCATTCTATCTCGCTTATATACTTCAAACACTCTACAATGTAAGTAATTGGGAGGCCTCTGAGTCTTGGAGAGTTTTTCAACCATTTTGAATCAAAATAATGCGGGTATCCTTGAAATTTTTTGAAATCAATAGTTTGATACACTTGTTCCTAGGGCGCCATGATCCCATATCCTGGAAAAATCACAAAGTTGAGAGTAAGGTGGCACCTTGGAGAAGGTTAGTGGAGTCTCCAGATATCCTCTTAAGGATTATCAAATGGATGAGGGGATCATCCTCAGTGGAGTCGCTAGGTAAGATTTTTGAATTTAAGGCTTTGGATAAAGGCTTACCGAAAAAATGTCGTTTGAGGAAAATTGACTCAACGATCCTCGACAGTGGCGCCAAAATGTTATCGCACAATTTGTACTTTCCCAAAATCCCAAGGAAAGTGGGTACAAAATTGGCATAATTGGGAATAACCTATCACTGCCACATTAATAGGAGATCCCTTTCTATTTAGGAGTATGTTAAGACTACCACAGGGAAGATGTCCCCTGTGACCTGGGGGGTTTGAGAAGGCTAAGGAAAATAGTCACAAGGAAATCCTTCCCCTCTCACAGATCACTCTAATCAAAGTTTTCTTTTATGTCTTAAGGATGAAGCAAATGGTTAATATTGTGTACCTGCCCAGAACAAGACAACAAGGCAAACATGGCACTTTCCAAGTACCAGATGATTGTTAGTACTTCATAAGACAATAAACCTTCATAAAATATGCTAGATGATTATCAATTTTTAGCAATGAAACCGTTTGTAACAAAAATTAATATCTTATAACAGCCACAAGATTCAAGCCTTCAAATTGCTTGAAAAAGACAATAAAAAGTGACCTTGACTAGGCAAATTAATAGTAAATTGTCACAAGAAAAATTAGCAATGATTAGCTAGCTTTTAATGTCACTTTTGCAGAGATTTTTCTGCAGTTAGATGGCTGTAGCTATATTTTGCAACAACAACAAGTTTAAATGGTCAAAAGTGCAAAAAAACTACACAAAAAACTAGCACTTACCTAGTAGATTCACTAGCAATTATCACAATTGAATTTTGATTGGTTCTAGTGCAAGTTATGTGGGTAAATGTTCCGAATTAATGTATGTTTATATGGCTGTAGCAATATTTTTCTACAAAAGCAAGTTATCTTAGGATTTAGTCTAATTTAGGGTTATAAAAAGTTAGTAAAGAGTTCAAGGATAATAGTATAAGTGTTTGTTTGATCAATCACCACTTGTAGAAGATAGTCTAGTGCCTTTTTAGGGTAAATGGAGTCACTAATGGAAGCAACAAATATTAATGGAAAGATAGAAATGATAATGATATGTTGAAGGGTGCAGAGGATAAGATAGGTGTTGGTATCCCAAGGCCTCAAAAATCCACTTCCATGAGAAAATTTGCTAGAAAGCAACAAGAGTTAGGCCCTAGCAATTTTCTCTTTCCTTGAACAAAAATGTAATAAAATTTGGAATTGGCAATGGAAGTAGGGTTACTAGAGTGCTACAATGGTAAGTTTCTAGTATCTACTTCTAATTAGGTTCCTTTCAAGATATTTTAACACATGGAAGATTATAGGGAAAAAGATAATAACATATGTCATTCCCATAAGGTTTCAAGCTAGCAATTTCATAATCTTAGACATGAAACAAGTAAAAAATAACCATAACATTCATTCACAATAAATAAATGCAGAATTTCCATTTACTTCACCAAGAATAATCTAACAAATCACCCTAGTTGAAGGTCCTCCATAAGAAAATAGCCAAAATGCACCAAAAATTGCCTCCTTCAAGAAGTGCACACCACTAGTTTAAGCCAATAACACTTAAGGGAGGCCGAATTTCAAACCTCTACTTGAGTGATGAATTGAATTGTGAAAAATACGAGATTTTTATCTCTTATTTATACAATATGAATGACCTTTAATTAATTTTTAGGGCATAAAAGGACGACATGGCCAAATTACATCAACAATCCAGTTTCTATATAAATTCAATAATTAAAACCCTAATTTCACTTTTAGATATGACGTCATGCCCTTCTAGGGTGACGTTAGACCCCCGCCATGGAACGCTAGGCCTAAAATGAAAAATTCTTGGCCTCCGGAGGCCTCAAATGCTTCCACACGTGCTAACTAGCACCAAACCATTCTCATAAATGCCAAACCCTAACTGGATGATGTCAAGGGTCAACATGATGATATCATGGTACTTCAAGGGACAATTTCATGGTGGTAGGGAAAGACCCCCCTAGGTCTATGCCTACTAGAGTGTCTCAGGGAAAAAATCCTTCTTTCTTCCTGGTTCCATCCTCTAGTGTCTCTCTGCCCCTAGTTGGGGTCACAACATCCATCTGCTGGGATTTCAACCCCATGGAGGTCTGAGCTAATCATTTCCCCATATGTAC
>SNQJ01S0068338.1:78134-88508 GCA_010110895.2 Picea sitchensis | reverse complement strand
TTGATCTAGAAGAATTAGGTAGAAAGAGTAGGGAGTCAGAGAATTTTTAGAGGGAAGACGGGAAAACTAGCAACACAACTCACCAAAGAAACTATAGATTCCAAGTGAAGGTCCAATTCTAAATACTTGTTTTTTTCGACCTACTCAAATGCACTAAACTCATGATCTAGGTCCTTCATTTTCCTTAGTTGAGAACCAATTTGAATTTGAATAGCATGCCTATCTCACTCTAAATTTCCACCAACATATTTTCCTCCCAATCCTCTTGCCAACATTTCCATTGAAGAGATAAGGATATCATAGATTGATGATCTTCTATTATTCCATGTTCACACCACCTCACATTTTTGCTTGTAATACCATGGTTTCAAGTCCTTGGATTAATAATGTATTTTTTGTATTGAGGAAAGTTTGGAGTGCTTGAACAATTGAAAAGGTCAGAGAGCCTAGGGAATGTAATACTTTAAATACTTTTAATAATAAAATACATCGTTGGTTGTGAGACGAACAAGGACAAGATTTATAGGGGGATATGATTCCACGAGAGAGGGTGGTTGAGGGTCTGATCCTTTATATTTTTATAATTTTACCCTTGATTTTAGTGAGGAATAGAAGGGTCATTTGAGTCTCTTGGAGAAGCCATGTTATGCCTTGAAAGTTATATGAATCCTACCTGTGGGATGTTTGGGATTTCCTAATTATTGTTGCTTCATTTTTTGGGTTGTTGGTTCTTTTTGGCCACCTGAGTCTTTTTCATCATTACTTTCTTTCTTGTGCACATTGGATCTGGTTGTTGGCTATAGGAACTATTGTCGTTCTAGAAAATATTTTATGCCTCTGTGTATGAGAATGTTGACAGTACTGCCAAGAATTTGTACAGCTGAGGATTGTGGAAGTTTCTAGCATTGATGTTTCCTTACCAGTAGCACTAGAGTTGTGGATCGAGGTGAACAACCTGAGGGACAGTGAAGGGGGATTCATTCCCTTGGGTTATGCAGGTTGATGGGAAAGAGCGATGGTAAAGTGGGATTGTTGTATGGTTGAGAAACTATGAGAGTTTATTTTCCAAACTGGTTGGGAAAAGTAGAGTTGACCTAGGACCCGTCCTTGTGGATTCATAACCATGGCTTGGGGTGCCCTACTATTGAGATCTAGAACAATATTGCCTAAGGTTTTGTGTAAAATTCGATGTTTGCAGCCAGTTGGTGAAACTATTTTTAAAAGATAAGTCTCTCTATGTTATTCTATGATTTTATTCCAATGTGTATTTCATTTATCTCTATGATATGTTTAAGATATGCTAGTTTTTATTAATTGTTGTGCATGGCTAGTTATGCTTTATATTTCAGCCATGCATGTTTCTTGTTATTGCATTTATGTTATTATGTTTATTATTTTCGCAACAAAGGTATTGGAATTTAAAAATCGTCTCAGGAAGGCAAGCTTTTGAGGCACCCAGGCATTGAGGAGTGTCACAGTTTGGTATCAGAGCATCAGTAAGAAAGAAATTTATATTTTGTTGTTATGAGTATGTTATAGATGGTATCATATCTTAGTAGGAGAGTTGGGTATGTTACAAAGTGGTATCAGAGCCCAACAACATAGTTGGGTATGTTACAAAGTGGTATTAAAGCCCAAGAGGAGATCTGAGTATGCTACAAATTCGTATCAGATCCCAACAGGAGAGATGGGTAGGCTAAAAAGTGGTATCATAGATGTAGGTTACAACATTGGGCCTTCAAGGGCCTGCTATAGAATAGAAGTCCTTCTTGAGTGATTTTTTTTTTTATAGGACAACGTCGGAGGGGAGAATTTTTGTAGTTTAATGTTGTCATGACTACCATGGACATCATGTTCAAGTGATTCCTCATGGTATTGGATTTCCATTGAGCTCCCATTTGCTCAATTTGGAGCATCAGGATCAAAAGTTATGCCTCATGAAAGACCAATGCACAATAGTCGTCGATCTAGCCTCTGTATGGATTCCCCACCATAGATTAATATGTGTTATTTATTTTATACCACATGCATGGGGAATGGTTCGTGTGACCTGTTCATAATTAACATTCATTTTTTTGTCGCTTGTGCATGAAACGGAGAGAGTCTTGGAACCTTGCAAAGCTTGTGCATAATGCAACTTTTAGATGCCACCTTAGTTCCCCATCCTTACACTCAGTCGAGGCCTAGTAACCCTTTATACATGTCAATGGTCACCCTGTGATAGGTCTTTCTTATTGCCACGTGTAATTGGAAGAGTGGTGCAGAGGTTAGGACCCAATGAGAAAAGATTCCAACTGGACTAGAAATCACTTGGGAACGAAGGGAACAAGAAGGCGTTCTAACCCGGTGCTTGGTGGACTAGGGGTCATAGAAGGGAGCATGTGGTGTTCTAACTAGTGACCGATGGAGTGGTGGTTATAGGAGATACATAGGCATGGGTGATTGAAATAGAGTCAGGGTTGTTTTGACCAGTGGTTGGTCATGGCCCAGTGGTCGGTTAATTGTTGGAGGGAATTCTCACTGGTGGCCTTGTGGTTGGTGGACTGGTGGTCATAGGAGGGATCGGAAAGTGTTCTAAATTGATTCCTGATAGACCAATGTCGAAGGGGAGCATAAAGGTCTTCTCACCAATGCTCGGTGGACCGATGTCATATAGGAGAAAGAAGATGTTCTCCTCAATGGCCCGGTAGACGATGTTCTCCCTGGTGGCCCAGTGGACGATGTTATCCCCAGTGGTCTGGTGGACGATGTTCTTCCCAGTAGCTAGTGGTCGGTAGTGAAATGAAAATAAAGTTAACGTCAATTGATAGAAAATTGCATGGTAATTGTAATTTGGGGAAGAAAAGGGCCTATTTTAGGAGGTCATAAATTTCATCTTAGAGATCAATTTGAGGCATGGGAATAGTCATTGGAAAGATAATTCAGAGGAGAATAACCTAGAATTATCATAAGTTGGATAATTTTGATATAATTCTTCATAAACAGAGAAGAGGAATCACCTATAGATTTAACTAACAAATTTATTTTGTATAATATGCCTAACTCTAACAAAATGGTTGTTTGCACATTTTGCAAAATTAAGGGATATAAGCATATTATTTCAAGCTAATATTGTAGATTTGAACATGCAGGATGGAGAGGGGGGATTTATCCATGAGAGAGAAGCCAAAATCCAACATATCAATGTTAGTAATGTAGAGACAGAATCTAATGGACACACGAGCAGAGTGGAACCAACAGAATGGGTAGAGACTACGAGAAGCTTGAGGATGGAAGTGAAAAGTTATAGAGTTGATAATGAGAAGATAATGAAGGAACATGTAGAAAAAAAAATAGATAAATGCTCAGATGACAAATCCTAAATTATCTATAGAGACAAGTGAAGAATGGATCAGACTCGAGACATGAAGAAAGAGGCAAACATCAGGAAAGGAGAGATAACTCCATAAAGCCCGGTCACTCAAGGAATGCTAGTAGAACCCATAGACAACAATCACCTATTCACTCAATCAGGAAATTTTATGCATCTGAAGAGTCAAGGAGTAGTACAAAAGTGTCTCTTGTTAGGAATCAAAGAAGAATATATGATTTGGATAGTTTGCAAGGAGAGCTTAGGAAGATTAATCCATCATCCTTTGATGGTGAAAGAGAAATGGAAGATGATGTTGAAATCTGGTTTCTTGGAATCAAGAAGTATTTTTAGTTGCACAACTACTCATCCAACCTAGAAGCTAAGATTGTCACATACCATTTGCATGGAAAAGATTATATGTGGTGGAATTAGTTGAAGCAAGTTGAGCACCTTGATGGGAGTAACATTACTTGGAAGCAATTCAATCAATACTTTCAACAAGAGTATCTTTTAGAGCACTATTATGAAAGGAATATGCAAGAGTTCTTTGAACTTGGGTTGGGGAGCATGACCATGGTAGAATATGAAAAGAAGTTCTAGGTATTGCTGAAATATGTGGGGTTTTATCAAGGATAAGAAGGTGAAGATACAGAGGTTTATGAGTGGACTTCCCTCTTTCTATAAATATAAGATTCAGTCTCATGAACCCAAAACCCTAACTGGTTCCATTAGAAGGGATAAGCGTTTGTATGAGAAAGGAAAAGGGAGAAAGTCTTTTCAAAATACTTGGAAGGATAAGAAGAAGGAGAAATATGATGAGAGAAGGAAGGGATTCAAACCTCCTTCCATTAGAAATAGTCATAGCATAAACAATTTAAGATCAGTATAGGAATGAATTTGATCAGGAAGACTCCTTGGGGAAAAGGGAAATAYCACCTATCAATTGTTGGCACTACAAGGAGAACACCTTCTTGTGGAGGTTTTTATGGAACCTCCCCGAAAAATTCTCCCCTTGGCTATTTATAGCGAAGGTTGTTAGTGGAGGTGGGTAGCTGGAGGCTTTTGCAGAGGTTCTTTTTTTTCAGTCCACCTTTATGGAATATACACATCTATGTGCATCTAAAAACTATTTCACTGGTGCTTAAATGTTTAAATGCCCCATCATTGTTCATAGCAGAGGTGGGTCTCCAGAGGTTTTTACGGAGGTCTTTTATCTACGTGCCTTTAATAAATCGACCCATCGACGAGTTCATGAACAATAATGCCCCGGTGCATCCATGTTCCAGTATCACCACCATACTTCATAATAAAATTACATGCACTGAATAAATCACATTGATGTTGTTGAACAACACACTCCGGTGCACCTAACTGTCTAAAGGCGTACCGGGGTAGGGTAAATAAAAAAAAATATCAAACTGATTTTCATTGTTACAGTGCATCCCGTGCTTTCAATCTCTCAAGAAAACATCAATGCTCACATTTTTTCCTAAGACACCTCATTCTCAGTGCTCTACTCCGACTTGGATAGCTCCATTGATAGATTCCAGACATTTCCAAATTTTGGAAATTACCACAAATTTTCATTTTCTCTCAACGGTGCAATCATGCCTCCTTAGGAAAGAACAAAGTAGGTAAATTATTCATTACCTTCCTATTTGAATTTTCATCCAATCAAAATTACAATTTAGCTTGAATTTGGCATTTTTTTCATTTTTTTTTCAATTTCGCGTTGTGCGTCTGAATGGTTCGACTCAGCCTGATGCAGTGCATACTGTGTTAAATAAAAAGTGAGCATTGTTGTTGATGTGTCTATTTATTTCTACACCAATATCATTCAAGATAGTTCACCGCAATAAATTATAAAAAAAAACAAAGCGGTGTGTCCTTCAAAATACTCTGACACCGGCACAAAATGGGCTTATACCTGCACCAGTGCATTACAATTCATTAACCACACCTCTAGCTCAACAATATATAAAATTTAACCTAGCAGTGTGTTGACTACATTTTTTGTCAAGAATACTTATCCAGCAAAGCGTTTCCAGGCTCCCCCCAAATCAAACAACTTGCGCAAAGTTTCGCCTACTCTTGTTAAAGATTGACGCGATGTTCTTGAAAAATTTATCGTGACACTTGACCCATTACTAAACATGATCCTTGCTCCACTTCTTGCATTACACACTCTATCATATTTTTACACTCCCTATTTATTTTTCAAGACAACATTCCATACAATAAATATATTATTATATATCTTAAAGCCATGTCATATTCCACCCAACCTACCTCACTTTCCAAAATATGTCTCATGACTTTTTTTTCCAACGAAAAAATTTCTTGATTATATTAAATATATAATATGTTCTCTAGACAATGAGATTTCAAGATCCCTGTTGAGGTTTCAAATCTTCACTGATGATTCTTTCGTCAATAGTGGTCTCTCAACCAGCAAAATTGGAGAAAGATCATACAATAAGAAGATCAAGAAAAAATCTTCCATATCTATCAGACATAATTCTACAAAATAAGAGGAAATAGGATAAAACTGATATCTAGAGAAGCCTTCAATAGATCCAAATACAGAGAATGACTACAAATATGAGAAGAACAGGACTAGAATAAAGTTAGAAGATGAGGAGGGCCCTCATGGCCATCAAACCAGAGATTGTAAGTTATAATGCCCTCTTTTTTTAGTAGAGAAGCCTTGGATAGAATGTCTGTAGTTTTGTTTTGTTCACGGTAAATGTGATTAAAGCATAGATTTTTGAATGAGGGAAGAAGTAATCTGATTATGTCCTTCCAAGCCAGGAGGGAAATGGCTTGTAGATCGCCCCTGTTGTTCATCCACTCAATAATGATTTTGGAATCTCAATGATTTTGGAATCTCCAAGAACCTGAAGTGCTTCAATATGATGTCTGCAGGCCAAGAAGAGTGTGGCCCAGGCGCCCAATAATTCATCTCTGGTGTTGGTACCCGAGCCACAATTAAAATTCCATTCGATGTAGTAATTATTTGTTATTTTGATCATCCCTCCAACACCACTTCGAGTGGCATTTGTACACGCTGCTCCATCGAACCAGCCACTTGAGGAATCCTCTAAAATAAATTTCCTCTTTTTGTTCAATGATCTTATCTTAAGTGGATGTATGTCATTCCATATATTGAAGAGACCAAGTGCTTTATATGTTTTTGAGGAGGAAGAAGGAGTCTTGTTTTCAAAAATTAATTTGTTTATGTCCAACCAAATGGACCAACATACGAGGAAAGGAAAATTCTTTGATTTGTGCTCCTTATGAATCCAAGAATCTAAGTAGTCAGTGAGAGTTGGCCCATCCCAAGGGATTTTGAGATCAAGTATCAAATTGATTTTTTCCCAAACCAATCTGGAGCAGGAGCACATGATAAATAAGTGGTATTCTAATTCGGCGTCATTGTAGCAGAGATGACAGGTAATTGGTCCAATTCAGCCCTTCTTTTGCAAGTTATCCCAAGTGTTTAATTTATATCCAGTCATAAGCCAGGTGAATAGTTTTACCTTTGTAGGAAGGAGCCAGTTCCATAGTTGTTTCCTCCAGCCGTGAATTTTTGTATTGAAAAACGAGTGTGTGATCTCTGCGTATACGTTTTGGACTGTGAGAAAACCCGAATGATCGCCCCCAACCACTTGAGTTGGTCGTCCTGTTCATTGAGGTGAATGCTCGAGTGTGCTAATGTTGAGTAGAGTAGATTCCAGAGAGTGTCATGCTCTGCGCTGAGTCCGGGGGAGTCGTTGGAGATCCACCGATCTGGAAGTGAATACGCAGAGGTTCGATCTCTGGCCTAGAAAAGATACCACAGATTTTTGTCATGAAGATGGTCAATTAGTTGAGGTGGGAGTATTGTATTTACACCCAAACCAAGAATATGGTCACAACCGATCCTGATGGAGTGGCCCAAACCAGGCTCCCAACAGAGTCCACGTGTGATCCATATTTTTGATTTCATGAGAGTTTTCCAGAAGAAGGAGGTCGCCCTGGGGATGAGAGTGTTTGTAATAAGCCAGCTGGAGACAATATGATGAGGTAAGTATGTATCCTTGATAATAGAATGCTAGATGTCAGGGGTGTTCAGAACGCGCCAGAGAGAATTGGCTGCAAGAGCTTTGTTGAAGTGATATGTATTACAGAGACCCCAGCCTCCATTGTGTTTGGTTTTGGCCAGAGATTCCCAACTACTGAGATGTTTTTGAGTATGATATGAGCAACCCGACCACAGAAATTTATAGGTCATACGGAGGAGTTTTGTAATGATCGAGGCAGGTATGGCTACAAGTGCCATCCAATACACTGGTTGCCCTTCTAGAACTACTTTAATGAGAGTGAACCAACCACCAAGAGAGAGCCACTTCAAGGACCAATGTCCAATATTTTTTTCAACTTTAGCAATGAGCCAGTTCCAATCCGTCGGCTTATAGGAATCTTCTTTTAATAAATACCCCGGATATTTGAGACCAACTGAAATATGCGTAAAAGAGTGAGGGAAGATACCTTTTAGTTGATCCAAAGCTTGTTGTTGCAGATTGGCATAGTGAAAGGTCGATTTATCCCAATTAATCAACAATCTCGAGGCACAACAGAAGGTTGAAAGGATCTCTTTAATATCAATCCATTCCTGTAGAGAGTCATTTGTCATAATGAGAACATCATTAGCAAATAAGAGATGGAGTATCTTGATAGTCCTAGACACCTTAATGCATGTGATCTTTCCCTCTGCTTGTCCAAATTTTAGTAGGAGACTCAGGGCTTCCAAGGCTAGTGTGAAGAGTAGAGGTGAGAGGGGGCATCTCTATCTCAGGACTCTTCCACTACGAAAGAAGGAGGAAGATTCCTCATTGATCAAAATGGCAAGTTTTGGGCTATCCACACAGCGCATGATCCACTTAATCAATGAGTGGCTGAAACCTGTTTGAATCAGGATCAATATGAGGAAGCCCCAGTCAATACAATCAAATGCCTTCTTGAGGTCAAGTTTGAGGATGAGCGCCTTGGAATTTTTAGATTTTATGTTGTGTAAACACTCATGGGCAGTGCCAATAGCATCTAGAATTTGATGACCTTTTAAGAACCCCATTTGTTCATTTGAAAGGAAACGAGAGAGAATTGGCTTGATTCGGTTCGCAATGATTTTAAATATGAGTTTATCGTAAAGGTTGCAAAGTGCAATTGGCCTAAAATCAGTGAATGTAGTAGGATTAGCAGCTTTGGGAATGAGGGTAAGAAAAGTCGAATTCAAGGCGCCAATCACCTACCATAAAGTTGTGTCACATTTCATTTTGGTTATAACTTAAGAATTATCCCATGCCTAAAGAAAAGATATATATTATTATATATTGTTTTTTCCACATAATAAATTTAGCACTTAATTTCATCTCATGCAAACATTTTCATGCCCTCTCTAGTTAATGAGATATCATGGGTTATCGAGCTCATATTTATGGAAATAAAGTAATGGATCATGATGCAAAGGGAAAAAATTCCCTCTCTAGTTAATGAGATATCATGGGTTATTGAGCTCATATGTATGGCAATAAAGTAATGGAGCATGATGCAAGAGGGAAAAAATGAGACATGTGGCATTTTTTTTTTTAATATGTCTCTCCACTCAATATTTTAATTACAACACAGAATTATATCATGCTTTTAAAGAGTTATGACTTTGGCATTATCTTCATGCAATGTCATAAGAAAAAAGAGATATCGTTATGTTAATTAAAGAACGGATTGGAGGATGCCTTTTTTTTCCAATAAAAAATATCTCCATATATTATATATGTAGTTCTCAAGATTACATAAAAATACTAATGTCATCAACCACCATAAGTGCATATCCAAAGTTCAAAAGCATAAAGAAGGATTTGTCCCAGATCAGATTACAAAGTTACATATATCAAAATGATAATAGCCCATGCCTCAGATAAATGGAGGCCAAATCCCACCACCTCCAACTACTAACTCATAAAGAAAAAGTAGGACTGATAGGACAAAAAAGGAGATAAAAATATCGACCAATGCCAATAGTCAGTTATATAGGTAGAGTGTCCATGCAGGACCCTCCTAGCCATCCTTCCAAATGATGAAATGGAGCTTTCCTTCGGGTACATGAAGAGAAATTTTGGACTGTGTATCCGCCTCCATATTTTCCTCCCTATAGATATGATCAAATTTTATAAAGGAGAAATACTAAATCAATTCTCTAATATTCTTCTTCCATCCCATAAGATTAGCTACATTTATGTTGCATGACTGGTTGGACCAGTCAAGAATGACCTTAGAATTTCCTAATACATGTAGCTGCGAAAGGTTTAATCTCTGAGCTAAAATTAAGGAGGCCCACAGGCCCACGAGTTTTTCCCTTGTATTGTACCCCGACCACAATTTAGAGTCCATGTGATGGTAGAATTACCTGAAGTTTTAATAATTCCCCCTGCTCCGCTAAGGAGTTCATTACCCTAAGACGCTCCGTCGAACCAACAAGTTGTATCCATAATAAGCTCAGGGGTCTTCTTGATCCTGTGTTGAAGCCGATTAATGTCTACTCTGCAAGTGTTGTCCACCATGTTTTTCACAAGTAAACTAACCCTCTTCAATGTCGGCGCCAACAACTCAAAAGTGCACATGTTTCTTTCCAACCAAAGATTCCAGCATATTAAAATTGGGAAAGTTTTAAATACCAATTCCTTCTTTATCCAATCCTCCACGCAGTTGTTTATGGATTGACCCTCCCATGGGGTAATTATTTTTTAGTGGTCGATTAAATATCTCTAAAGGGTACGGGTGAAAAAACAATCAAGGAACATGTGAGAGATAGATTATGCATCCCCGATACAAAGTGAACATCGACCTGGGCTGATCCAACCCCTTCTCTGAAGGGTGTCCCATGTTAGTGTCTTACCCTCTAATACTAGCCCCATAAACAGTTTAATATTGAAAGCCATGTCCCATGTCCATATCTAATTTCGCCAGCTCGGGAGTTGTTGTGG
>SNQJ01S0068338.1:50003-65813 GCA_010110895.2 Picea sitchensis | reverse complement strand
GATTTTGTATCTGTATCCAAGGAAGTTGAGCCAATCCTCAACCTGGGCTAAGTAGAATCATAGACAGTTTCATTTGCCTCTGGGGTCTCACGCATTTGATTCTTACAAGGGTACTCATCCTCTGAATCCTCCTTTGTCGCCAAACCTCTGCAGGAATCTCTTAAGTGTCTCGTCCTTATGCACAACGTACAATGGAAAGGAAGGCCCATATAGTCCAATCTCTGCACACAAAATTGTTCTCGCCACTAGATCTCAAGGGTCTCCAACAACCCTGAGTGAATATCCACTTCCACCAGAATCTTACCCATATTTCAATCTGGAGCACTAAGTTCCTATTCATCCACACAGATGAAACACCCAATAGAATTTCCAATAGCCACAAGTGACTTCTGGCTCCAAAAATTTAGCGGGAGGACAAGTAAGAGGACCCACAAATGTCTAAACTAAAAATATTCAAGGACAGGGTAAAACACCAACCTCCACCTCTTTAGCATAATACTGCCTCCATCAAAAGACCAAAGTCCCACTAATACCTTATATGTGTCTTTCGACGAGCGAAAAATGAAAACAAACCACCCCCGCAGCAAATAAAAAACCTTTGGTATGTAGCCTACCACTGGTAGCCAGTGGCTCTGAACTCAAGTGTACAAAGGAGTAATGTACCTATGCCAATAGGAGAAACACCCCACCATTGCATGCCTTAGCAAAGGAAAAAAACGTTTTCTTATATGTATGACCTGTAAAATTTATGAAATAGTCAAGAACATATTTGAAATTGATATGTACAAAACAAATGTGAAAAGATATTGTATTCAAACAAAGACAGACTTCAAGCATTTTCAATTTCAAATGTCAAACTGACATGTTTTCAAGGTTTCAGAGTGTTTTGACATCATACAAGCGTTGTGTCCTCAAATCTAAAAATTAAAACGAGATAATGGATAAGAATTTGAAGTGATCCATGTTTATAACTAGTTATGGACCCAGAGTATCCAACACAGTTAGGGAATATGACGATACCTTGAACTTATCGAAAGTAAAAGGATGGGAAAATAATTAAATTCATAACATAATTCTAAGAGGGCGATAATTCAAAGTGTGAAGCTGCACAGAGTTCACTGTGGGAAATAGAAAGTGATACAAAGCCATTATCGCCCAACTATCTCAAGATTTATTACGCCTTTTGATGATGATTCAACAGTTAAAATTAAACATCGCCATCAGCAGTTCCATTGCCATTCACAGGCCATCTCATTGTAAATTTTGTTGGGGGCGTCACTATTTTCTTGAAAAACCTTAAAATTTGAAAGCACGCTTGGGAAATTATCTTGAACTCTAGACACCTTTGACTATTAAAAAAAAATTAGTGTCATCGTTCAAGCAAGGTCTTATAAAAGAAATATGTCGGATTCCTTGGAATCTGATTTCAAGGGAGACATGGATCCCATGATGTCGAGTAGCATTGCGTCATTCCGTCTAGCTAAAGTTAAATATTACCTGATGATAAAAAGGAGAAAGTAAATTGTGTTCATTGTTAAACTACCCTAATTGTTGCAACTTACCATCAAATGCTATAAAACAGGCAGTGAGCAGGTAGAGGAGGAAGAAAAATCTTTGAGAGAGGTATGCTTGGAGTGTAGTGAGATTTTCTTCTTTGAATAATTATTCATCCTCTATACTTTCAGCATGGATTGACGGAATTGTTGGCAGCAGGGAGTCTTGTGAAGCAGCGAAGGGATGAAGCGAGGATGAGAATTGTTGGTTCTCATAAGGTGAATGATTTACTTGTCAGTTTGTTGTATTTTGGCATGATTTTATTCAACACTAATCAGTTTTTGATATGCATGTTCTCACCTTGTGTTATCACCACCATCGTTCCATTCCATTTTGGCTCARCTTTCTTCTTCTTTCATTCTTGGTCGTTCTATTATAACTTTGTTCTAAAATGACTAAAGGCTAAATACCTGGCCCAAGTCTAYGCAAAGACTTGTAAAATCCAAAAATTCAAGAATTGTATGGGGAACATTTTTAAATAAAGATCAAAATCTTTTAAGCTCTGAAATTGTTTCTTTATTTGTTTTTTAAAAATCTCAATTCTCTTCATATTTTTCTTAATACAACACTTCAAAAAAAAAAAAAACTAATGAATTTACTTTTGTAAAATTTTGTATATAAGTTTCTTTCATTTTATTTTTATTAGCTAGTTTTAATATGTAAAAAATTTTGTTTATTTTCTTTACTTACTTTATCATTTTAGTTCTCTTCTTATTTATTACATTTTAATTTTTAAAAGAAAATTAGAAAAATATCACTTGACTATAGTGTTACTATAATTTATTTTGGTAGTCTTTAACTAATTTCTTGTTAATATGTCTTTCTTTTAATTGTTTCACTTTAGCACTCACATATTTACATTAACTCTTCATTAGTTTTGACTTAGTTTACTTTCTTACAAACTAAATACAAATTTTTTTATTTAACTTTGTTATTTCAACTTTATGAACTCATACACAAAAGCATAAAAATCATAAATTATAAAATGCATAAAAATTAAATATTATAAAAAATACAAAGCAAAAGGGAATTCATGCTTGGACTTTAGGTTATGTGTTTTCTTGTTGGGGCTCTAAACCCAGGGTGAAATTCCTGTCTCTTCCCCCCTAGCCCAACGGGAGGTCGAGATATTGGTGTGGGGAACTCTTTAGTCCCTCGACATCAACACGGTGCACCAAGTTTAATCAATCGCACTAGGGTGTACCTAGAACATAACACTCTCAAAATTCAATGTTTAAACGCACCAACATACTTTATAATAAAATTATATGCACAAAATAAAGCATGTCAAAATTGTTGAATATTACAACCTGGTGCGCCTAAATGTCCAAAGGCACACTGAAGTGGGGTAAATTAAAAAAAAAATTCAACATATTGATTTTCATTGTTACATTGCATCATGTGCTTCCAAACTCTCAAGCAAGCACTGGTGCTCACATTTCTTCCTAAGACACCATGTTTCTGGTGCTCTACACTGACTTGAATAGTTCCATTGGTGGATTCACACATTCCAAATTTTGGAAATTACCACAAATTTTCATTTCATCTCAATGGTTCAACCATGCTTCCTTGGGACAGAAGAGAGCAGGTTAATTATTTATTACCTTTCTATTTATTACGCACCGATTTTTTTCAATTTCAATCAGTGCGCCTGAACAGTTTGTCTCACCCCAAAGTGGTGGGTATTGTGCTAACTACACAGTGGGCATCGTTGTTGATGCACCACATAAATGTACACACCAATGTTGTTCACTTAAGAGCACCACGATGAATTATTAAAAACTAAGCGGTGCATCCTTCTGAACACCTCAAAACTGGGGCGCAATGGGATTCTACCCACATCAGTACAATTCACTTCATCAATCGCACTGATATCTCAACGATATATAAAATTTAACCTAGCGATGCACCAATTCTAACCAACAACATCGGGGTATACCTGAAACATAACACCCTGACATGTCAATGTTCAAACGCACCACCATATTTTATAAAAAACATACACACACCAAATAAATTGCTCCAATGCCATTTGACATTACACGCTGCTATACTTCACTCAACTAATGGAACTGCTAACATAACAATTTATAAAATTTAACATAATGGTGCAACCATTATAATCTAACGCACTGGTACTGTATACTGAAATGCACCGAGACATATATTGCCCAATTTTTCATAGTGGGACATCTCATTGGACACCTCATTCTTGATGTTATATCCTTTACAATGTGGTGTATCCTTAGGAACTCCTTGATACTAGTGCACAATCCACTTCTAACTGCATTGATACATTTCACTTCGTTAACCACACTGTGGGCTCAATGTTTTTTTGAAAATTTAACCTAGCGGTGCACCAATTTTAACTAACCGCACTGGTGCGTACCCAAAACATAACGCCTTGGAACATCAATGTTCAAATGCACCACCATACTTTATAAAAAAAATACACGCACCAAATAAATCACACCAGTGTCGTTTAACATTACCCACCGGTACGATTCACTTAACTAACGACATCGCTAGCATAACAATTTATAAAATTTAATGTAGTGGTGCAACTATTGTAATCCAACACACTGGTACTATATACAAAAATGCACCAAAAAATATATTCTACATATTTCCATAGTAGGGAGTCTCATTGGATGCCTCGTTTTCAGTGCTCTATCCTTTACAATGCACCGAGGTAGAAAACGTCGAAGCTCCACTATCACGGTGGTGTCGATGCGTTAATAATAACCTGTTACATTGCTTAAGTTGCGATAATGAAGTTTAGCTTAGCAGTTCCCATCAGTCCATCAAATGCACCGATGTCATAAATTCAATGTCATCTATGAACAACATGTCAGTGCTCCGGTAGACATGGCATGTTGATACATTCGACTTAACAAAGGGCACCATCGATTTATGCACTATAAATTTTAGTGTTGCGGTGTGTATTAGTTAATAAGATGAAATGGTGTTGTTAAAAGCACTATGTCGGGTGCAGATAGTCCTATGGGATGCATCACTCAGCATTTTTTTTTTTTTGATATAGTGCACTGACCACGAGGCATATATACTGTTGGCGGCAGACTGGTTGATTTAAAACAAAATTGCAAAAAAAAAAAAATGGATTTGTTTAAATACACATCATTTATATACATATTTGTTTTGTAATTTCAATTCATTTTATCTTTATATGTGTTCTTAACAACTTTATGTGAATCAAATACAACAACAACGAGAGAAAGAGGAGGTGGGGTGGTGGCAGGTCGAGACGTACACATTTGTGCATGAGTGGGAGGCCAGAGAGAGGGATAGGGAGGCTTATCCTCACCCTATTTCACAACATACACATGACCTTTTGATGGATATTGGCCTCCTAAAGTTTTATCAAGAGGGTATATCCATTAAGGGGAACTTTGCATTGTTACAACAATTTATCTATCACTAGGATCATGCGAGACAGGGGTTCAAGGTCGATCTTGATATGCAGTATCATCCCACAGACGAGGATGTATATTTCATCACTGGGTTGTCTAGGAGGGGGCGTTTTTTCCCCATTTCCCTGTGTTGCCACATGGTGTTGTAGGAGAGACCAACTGGAATATGTGCAAAGATATGTTAGTTCGAATATTGTTTTAGCTTCAGAGTTCCAGGTTCCTGGTGGTCAGCTACATATAGGTGCATTTCAGAGAGAGGATGTTAGTTTCCTATGTTATTTTCTCTTGTCACTATCACAGTATAGTTTTGATGGGTAGAACATTAGTTTTACTATGTTGCATTATGTAGATATTTTATTGTAGGAGCCATGATCGATTAGGTGGGAGGATGTTTTTTTTAGACAGGTTTGTCATGCAATAGATCATTGTCAATATTTTTTTTCTGGGATGAGATTCTTCCCATTCACGTCCGATTTGTATACACTATTTTTTGAGAGGGTTCATTCCACTCAGCCAACGGTACTGCACTTTCCTTCTAGACCTATGTTTGATCTAATTATGCACATGTGGGGGAAACTGATGCCCAGGAGGGACTAGTCTGAGTTTCTCACTACTCTGGTGGGGATGTCGATATTTGATTTTATTGTCTAGTGAGAACAATAATGTCCTTGATATTGTAGAGTACCCATATGTGGGGATAGATTGGAGAGGATTTAAAAACATTTTATTTACAACAAAGGAGCCACCAGATGAGAGAGGTAATATTATCGTTATGTTTTGATCAATCTATTTGCATATTTTTATGTCTTATTTAATGCACATGTAATTTATTGTAACATTTTGTTTCAATTAATATTAGAATTATTATCTATTTTTTTGAAGATATCGAAACATATGTTGGGTATGTGCCTCCCCAAAATGAGTATGAGGTAATGGAGGAGGCAGAGGAGAAGCATCCAATAGTACAGATACCCCACATGCCACACAGGTCGGATACGAGAGTCTGACTAGAGGCGACATATGAGTTATGTCATGTCATAACTATTCATGGAGGGGTACATTTAACCCCAAGAGACATATTACAGGTAGAGGAGATCTCTACTACATAGAGGTGTTTGCCTCGTGACATGACGATGTTGATGCATCATATTGTTGGTGTCATCAACTTCATGATCAATACGTTGAGGGTTGGTTCTCATGATCACACTACACCTATCTCATCAAGAGATCGATTCACACCCTTTACTCCACCAAATTCTCCTACTCCTCCTCTTGATTCTCCTCCACATGAGTTTGTTGCAACATCTACAATCGTCCATCCACGTCTGATCCTCCTCAGGTTTCCCCTCCATGTGTTTGAACTTATATCCACGTCTGATCCTCCTCCTCCTCCTCCTCCCCCTCTTCCTCCACTTATGTCACCATCTGTCGATCATTGTCTTTCTCCTAGTCCACATGTGTCATCATCCTCTAACCCCCTTCTTCCTCCTTTTCCTCCACACGTGTCATCATCCTCTAATCCCCTTCTTCCTCCTTTTCCTCCACACGTGTCACAAGATTTTGATGTTTTGGACACTATGATCACATCGAGTATTGTAGATGCACATATTCATGATACTGATATAGAGACACTTGATAGTGCACTTATGTCGACATGTGTTTTGAGATAGTTGTTCTTGATAGAGGCTCTACCTCTGGTAGTAGAGACATTGATGCACCTGGCTCTGGTCGTGGACCTAGCTAGTAGTGGTACCAATTGACATTTATATTGATTGTTTTATATTTGATTGGAGATATGTATATGACATGTTTATTGCAGATTTTGTTGAGATGTATGTTTGACATGTATATTCATATGTATATCGCTCATGTATAGTATGTTTTTCATATAATGTTGTGGTTGTTTTTGTTGTTTGATTTATAAAATGTAATATGAGTATGCTAATGAAGAACATTGTTAGTGATTTCTCTATTTTTAAATGAAATTTGATATGTATCACTCATTTAAATTTATAGTTGTCACATAATGTTTAACTTTACTTTAATGAAAGCGTTTAATTTGGATTGTGATTGCAAAAATTTAGAACCATTAATGCCATATAATGTTTAACTGTTGTTCAAGGTGAATTGTTTGTTGTCCAACAAGATACAATATGTTAATTAAACGTGTTTAGAAACAAAAATACTTAAATATCATGAGTGGAATGAATGTGATTTGAATATTTATGTTTTTTCATATATTATAATAATAAAATTATAACATAATTATTCACTAATAATAATTTTGATGATGCAATGATAATGATATTTTTTTAGTTTTTATTATTCAAAGATTGACAATTATTATATAATTGTTTACTAAAATAACGATGATTATATTTTATTAATATTTAGTTTTTCCAAATATTTTATTAATTTATTTTATCCAACTATTATAATATATGAAATGTATTCAATTAAATTTAAAATAATAAATATAGAGAATAATAATACATTTTGATATATACACTTTTGATGAAATGGTTTCACAATGCTTTACTCTTATACAGACTTTATGAATCTTTTATTAAAAAATAATATAACCCAACATTTTATAATTAGTATTTTAAGAATTAGTAAAATTGACAAAGGATTCTCTACTTTTAGATACGTATGGATCATAAAAAGATTCCTTAATTTTAACTAGGCTCTAGAAAAAGACTCTTTTAGAATTCTCATTTCCTTCCTATATTGACACTTATTTCAAGGAGATTGCGAAAATAATTATTAATATAAGTTTATATGATTATAAAACTAAATGATGGAGTGCAATAGTTGAAGGCCATGATAGTTGCACTAGTTAAGGATGGGAATGCCATCAAAGTTGGTAATTCCAAGTACACCACAAGTACTGTAGATGTTGCACGAAGTTATTATGTTGGAATTGTCCTTAGAAGTTCCATCAAAGTAAGTATATATTTATTTGAATTTTTATTTTCTCAAACATTAATAAAACGTTTGAGGTTTGAATATTTTTTAATATATTCATTTTTCGTTAAATAAAATATAATTTAAAATAAATATTTACTATTGTACGCCACCAACTTTGTGATATCTCAATTAATAGTTGGTAATTAAAAGGTTATCATAAACATATTTTAATAGAATACAACATAAATCTGCTATAATAAACAATAAGTATGACAATGAAAATATATCAAAACCAAATTGTATGCTTGTACGTCTATTTATTTATTTTCATTATGGTGGTTGTAAATGGTTGTTAAATTTTCATATCCAACATAATTATAAAATGAAGGGAAAAAAACATAATTGTCCATTATAGATACCCATAATAAAATGACACATCCACAATATAAATGTTCAAACAAATCATTTACATGAAATCAATCTTCATTGCCATCACCCTGATTATATTCCTCGCTTGGCATTGTAACATTGTTGTTCTCGAAAACATGTTTAGATCTCATATCATGTCTCAGTATGAATCACCAATCCCCGTCCAACACATCTAGGTAAAAAAACACTTGGTTGAAATGTTTTGGGAAAACATAAGGCTCTTTACTTTCAACCCACATTTTTTAGAGTTCATACATATTATCCCACTATCATGATCTTCCTTTACATTTCTTCGATCGAAAGTATCCTGCCACTTGCAATAAAAAATAACACATTGAAACGATGAGAAGTCCACTTGCATGATCTCTTTTATCTTTCCAATGTAACCTAACTTCCCCTCTATCATGTTTTCACCACGATGGCTAGCACGACTAGATTKCTCTAACTYGACCTCTACTCCACAATCTTATGTGATGTGGCCTTCATCAACATACTCAGTGTGAAAATGATGTCCATATTCCCACATTGATGGGAATAAATGCACCTATAAAAATGTGAACAAAGGGCGGTGTCATATGTCTAATAACTGAAGCATTAATAAAAACATAATACATGTTACAATTCAAATGTGAAATATTATAAATAAAATGTGGTACTCGTAAATATTATTACGGATTTGTTGCACCTATTCCCTATGTTAAATGCTTACATATCTTCTCCATGTGGGTTACAACCAGACACCACATATTTCTCTTTTATCTGGTTAGCCACCCAACTATTGGGACATATTTTTGGCATATTTTCTTTTAAATTATCACGATAAGGCATGCTTCTACCATTCATTCATCTAAATGATTTCTTGTCACTATCTCGTTTCCTTCTTTTATTTTCATACAGCATGACCCATGGTTGCGTTGTAAAGAACGAATTTATTGATGACATCCTTTTCAAAATTCACTGGTGTATACAAAAATTCAAAATGAATAGCATGAGATAAAATATATATTATCAAATTAAAGAACGAGCTTATTGATGGCATCAAAATTTATAAATCCGTTGACGTATAAAAGAATTAAAAAAAAAAATAGTTGGGATGAAACATATATTATAATCTTCAATGTAAACAATTTCTCTATACTAAATTGACAAAATATAACTAACTTACTCTTTATCAAGTGCCTTTTTTTGTTCGTTTGGAGTATCTCTCCTTCCCTTTTGTCCTCATCTTGATGTTCGTCCCAAAGGAATACCCCTTCTATGTAGTCAATATGCCTTATGTACTCAGTGGCATAATAGAATGACTCGTATACTATGTACCCCTCTGCCATAGAGACCTCCTATTTTTCCCTTTTTCGAACAAACCCCTTTAATTTTTTCATGTACCTCTCTAAGAAGAACATCCAACGACATGAGAGAACCCCAACTAATTCAACCTCATCAGGTAGGTGAATTAGAAGATGGACTTGCAAGTCCAAAAAAATCGTGGGTAGTTCATTATCAAACATACAAACAATCTCAGGTATCTCTCGATGCCACTGTGTAATGTTATCCATATGAATCTCCCTTCATGTGATCCAACGTAAAAATGCATATAATTTTGATATGGCATGCCACAGATCCTAGGGGAAGTCATGGTTCACACAACCACACATGAACAAAGGATAATGACACTACAAAATAGACACACGCATCATTATTTTCCATAAAATTGTGAGTGCATAGCATATTTTTACCGACGTCAATATAGAATTAGAAGAATCATGTATTCAACATACATACCCTTATAAGGTTAAAATGGCCATGTGATTTCAACCTCGACAAATTCCCATCTACAGTGAAGGAGCGTGGTAGAGTTGACCCATATAAAGAAGGTGCCTTCACACCCAATATAACATCCCTCACCATAGAAAGAACATATTTCTTCAAAATCCATTGGATGCCATCTTCTTTAAAATACCAAGAGGGACCAACCTCTCCTTTAATTTGTTTTATTGGCCAATGTATCTTTTTAGTATTCAGAGCAATAAGATCTCTCCTAAAATCCATTGTGTCACTTTTATTCCATGATATGTGCCTCCATAAAAATATGAAACATTTTTTAATATATGCATGGGATCTAGTAAGTGGCAAATCTTAAGACGCTCTCAATATGGAAGCTCATAAAACACATATTTCGTTTTCATCCCAATGGGAATTTTCTCAACATAGGTGTCAAAATATTTAGGATCATCGAACATAGATTCCCCATTTGAATCAAATAATTATGNGGGTCTATAAGAGCCAACATAAGATGTTCATTCTTCACGAAAAACCATGGGGGGTTATTGTTATTGATCACTACCACTAGACAAACATGATAGTTGGTTTTTTGGAGGGAATACAAGTTAACTCCATCCATATATATGCTCAATCAGAGGCTATGTACTTCATCCTTGAATCTATCTAGCCATCTATCCTCTATATGCTTCATGGATATTGAATCTGTTGGGATTCACATAAATCCTAGCTCACTTCTATGTGAGGTATGCCACCCCTACAACAGGGTTAATTGTTTGCAACGAAAGATCCTTTGAATCCTTGGAATTATAGTCATGTGTCTCAATATATTATGAGGAGTACCATGTGCCTTACCCTTGTTTTTTATTTATGGTACCTGTCATGCCCACATTCTAGATGTATGTCTTTGTCTGCATATTTGTTTCTTTATAGAATACAATCATTTGGATATGCATGGTATGACATGTACTCAACACCTAAAATTTTCAGCATTTGCTTTTCCTCTTCACAACTATCAGGTAACCGATTATCTCTCGGAAGTACCTTATCTTTGAATAACTTGCAATTAGTGGGCAATAGAAATTTACAATGTCATTAAGAATGAATATAATCAACCCTTTTCTTCCTTCATTGTGTGAAAAAGATTCCTTAAACATTTAGGGGACTTAATGGTTAGTTACCTAAAAACTATCGTGAAAAACGCGTCTGACATACCATACATTGCTTTCAAGTTGCACTGTAACATTGATGTCCCTAGCTGGGTAGACTTTGCAAACTCCTGTATTGGACCAAATAGAGGGGTGGTTGAATCATATTTGAGGTTTTCATAGAAGGTATCTACAACATAAGAATCATCCCCTAGTTCGTTTTGTTGGAATTCATCTAACAACATTCCCTCCATGCCCTGGGTGTCCCGCAAGAAATCATCTGTACCAACCTCTATATCATTTCCTTCATCCCCAACATGTGAAGAACCAGTGTTACTGTCGAGGTTTTGAATTGGTGACTCGGGGTGTAGTGGGAATTGAATAGGTGGTTGTTTCAAACATTCTCGGTATGCTTCCTCTCTGAGCTCTTTTTGTTTAGTAATAAGCTTGTGACTTGACATCGTAGTGGGGTGAAATGGTAGATGGTAGATAGGTCGGTCATCATCAAAATCCCGATTGTAAAAATATTGAAAATTACATTGATAATATTAGTAACATAATTGGATGCAAAACTATTGTGGAAAATAAAAAATTGCATGCGTTGTAGCTCTATAGCTCTGCTGCTAGGGTTGTCGCAGCCATGGAGGAGAAGGGCTCRCCTAGAKCCTTCTATCCTCCCTAACCTCCTTCGCCCCTTCCAAATGATGTTGCCTTTTGCTCGCTGATCAACTCTYTGCCCAAGAAGAAGAAGGCGGAAAGCTCGAAATTTGTCAAAAGAGTGGAAGAAATGTCGGAGGTGTCCCTCCCACCGGATGTTCCCATACAGGTCGCCTTGTCAATGACTRAGCACGCGCTTGTGGGGCAGTTCAATGGCCTRTGGCCGTCCCCCAAAGCCACTGAAACCTGGGTGATAAAAAAATGGAAGCCTTTGATTAAACAAAATGTCACCTCTCATTTCCTAAGMAAAGGTTATTTCCTCTTTGAATTCACCTCCAAAGAAGATAAGGAGTTGATATTTAGGAATGGCCCATACTTTATGGGACCTCAAGGATTGTATATAAATAAGTGGACTCTGAAMTTCGACCCAGAAGAGGACATCCCCTCAGCAGTTTCAGTGTGGGTCAGAATGCCTAATCTCCCTATACATTGCTCGAACTGGGACTCATTGAAGCATATAGGAGATGCGCTGGGAAAATTTATTGACAGGGATAACAATAAAGACCAATATGATTGCGCTCGAATCTGTGTGGAGGTGGATCTTGAAGTACGGCTTCCGGAAGCTATCAAAATCAAGGTTGGAAGTTGGTCCCATATACAAAAACTGGATTATGAACAACTCCCGTTTAAGTGTCGGGGGTGTCATGAATATGGTCACTTCGCCAGAAATTGCCCAAAAAATAGTGAGGAAGATAAGGACAAAGAGGAAGGATGGAAGTAGTTCAAGAGGTCCAAAGCTAACCCAAAGGTCTCAAATACAACAGGACACGAAAAGAGTAAAGGAAATCAGCCCAAAGGTAATAGTGCGCCCCAAAAAAACCTCCATCCAAAAGATTCAGGAAACATGTTCGGAACCCTTAGCCTGGTTTCACAAGAACTCCTTGAAGGGGATCCGCCTCAAAAGGAGCAGACAGAGAATGCAAGAACTCAATACAAGGAGGCTATTGAGGATGCAGTGATAAAGGATCCAAGGCATGGAGAAAGAGAATCAGAAAGATCCAAAGACAAGTGCACAATCAGCGATGTGGAAAGCCAAGGCTCGGAAGAATTCGAGGAGGAAGGAGAGATAGGAGACTCTATATCCACGATCTGAAGATCGGCAAGGGAAAGGATGGCATCCAGGGAGAAGAGAGCAAAAGAAACATACAAAGACAAAGCGCAGGGAAGCCAACCAACTTTGGAAAAAAAATTGGCTAAACCCCAAAGATGGAAAGAAATCAGGGACATGGCTCCAAGGGAGGCCCTCACTCTCACAAAAATAAATAATGAAAGTGATCTCCTGGAACTGTAGAGGTTTGGGGAGCAAGATGAAAGAAGAAGCCATGAAGTCCCTAATCATGACAGAAAACCCAGACATAATGCTAGTCCAGGAGACAAAATTGGAGGAAAATCTCTTCCTTCAAAGTAGTAAAAGATACTGGAACAAAGGCGGGACAAAGGCTATCTCAGCCAGAGGAGCCTCCGGAGGTCTGGGCACTCTTTGAATGCTTCCAAATATAGTATGGTAGCTGGAAAAAAAAATGTACACTGATTGTTCACAAAGTTTCAACACCAAGACTCGAAGGAGGTATTCAGCCTTTTCAATGTTTATGTTCCGATAAATGCAGGGGAAAAGAAATTTTGTTGGGACTCTTTGGGAGACCTAGTGAACGAGGAGGCCCTGGAAAACATTATAATCACCGGGGACCTAAACATCTCCCTTAGTCAGAGCGAAATGCATGGGGGCTGAATTGTAAGATATCTGGCTCGAGAGTGGGTGGAGGATCTCATCCATAACTGGGATCTGCTCGACGTCAAGCCTTATCGAGGTAAGTACACCTGGTCAAATAAACGGATGGGCCTTGGGCATATCGCTGCCAAATTAGATAGGTTTATTCTCCAAAGTTCCTATCTTCTTCTTGGTCTTGACGTGAAAATAAAGATTCTTTCTAATAGCACTTTGGATCATAAGCCCATAATGTTGGTTCTCTCACCCCAAAGGAATTTAGGCCCTATTCCCTTTCGATTTAGTCCTCTCTGGATAAGTCAAAAGGATTTTTTTAGAGAGGGTTGAAGAAATATGGAAGATGTCGGTCATGGGATCCCCATTCTTTGTATGGGAGGAGAAGTTAAGAAGAGTGAAGTCAGCCTTGAAAAGTTGGGCTAAAACCATTCCTAGTCCTGCGGAGGAAAGAAAACAAATCCAAGCATCTCTTGAGACTCATCAAGACTACATGGAAGAGGATGAAATATCGAGCGATACTTTAAAAAGGGAGGAAGAGTTGCAACAAAAGTTTCAAAACGCTTGCAGACAGGAGGAGGAATACTAGAGGCAAAAATCCAGAAGTCTTTGGTTGAAATCTGGAGACAAAAACACTTATTTTTTCCATAAGCAAGCCCAAGTGAGGAGAGGTTACAATTCCATCTCAGAAATTAAGGATGGCACTCAAACTTATGGCGATTTTCCAAGCATAAAAAAGGATGCCTTCAATCACTTTAAAAATATCTTTAATGAAGTAGAGGTGCATGGACGCAGTGACAAGCTCCTAAATGAGATACCTTCTAAAATCACAGCTAGAATGAATCAGAATCTAGAGGCTAAGGTCACTAGGAAAGAAATAAAGGATGCCTTTTTTTCCATGAGTCCTGATAAAGCCCCAGGCCCTGATGGGTTCACGACAAACTTCATCCAATCTTGCTGGCAGATTGTGAAAAAATATTTACACAAAATGATTCTAAATTCCCAAGACTGCAAGAAAATTGTGGGAAGTACGAACTCCACTTTTCTGGCCCTCATTCTGAAAGAGAAGGGTGAAAATTCCTTCAACAGGCTCCATCCCATTTCTCTGTGTAACACTGGATACAAGATCATAACAAAGGTGATTGCCAGCAGATTGAAAGGGCTTCTTTCATATCTCATTCCGAAGAACCAAGGGGGCCTTGTTCAAGGAAGGCAAATCGTGGATAACATAATCTTAGTCCAAGAGGTGCTTCACTCAAGTCTGAAGAGAAGGGAAAAAGGTATGATAGTCAAACTTGACTTTGCAAATGCGTTCGACAGGGTTAGGCACTCTTTTCTGTTCGAATTTTTGCAAAAGTTTGGTTTTGGGTCTGGCTTCATTAATTGGATCAAAGCATCTATTTTCGAGCCTTGGAATTCTCCGCTTGTGAATGGGAGAGAAACAGATTTTTTTAAAGCCATGCGAGGGATAAGGAAAGGATGCTCGCTCTCCCTGATGCTCTTTTTTCTCCAAGCCTCTGCCTTAAGCTTTACCCTGGAAAAAAGCAGAATTGATCAGGATATTTTAGGCCTCCAAATATCGAGAGGAGTAAAATAAATCAACCATGCTTTATTCGCAGATGATTCCCTCCTCCTTGGGGTTGCTTCTGTTCATATTTCCTTTCAGTTCAAATTGGTGGTGGATGAGTTATGTGAGGCCTCGGGCAGCAGACTGAATTCTGAAAAGTGTCATTTATATGGCTGGAACGTGACTCAAATTGACCTTAATGCCATTGCCAGATGCTGGGGTTTTGGCGGTTCCATGCATTGGACATATTTTAAGTATCTTGGGCTGCCTATTTTTCAGAAAAACACTTCAGGTAAGGATTGGACCTACCTCCTTGACAAATTTAAAAATAAATTGCAGGCATGGGGATTCTCTTGGTTGAATCTTGTAGGGAAGACAGTGCTCATCAAATCGGTTTTAATTAGTCTCCCAATCTATCAAGCTTCCCTTATGCTAGCTCCACTTGGAACTCTCAGGAAAATGGAAGGTATTGTAAGAAATTTCTTCTGGAAAGGTGGAAAACAAAACAGAAATAGACTACCTCTGGTCAATTGGGACAAAGTCACCAAGCCAATTTTA
>SNQJ01S0068338.1:27690-49993 GCA_010110895.2 Picea sitchensis | reverse complement strand
TGTTTTCTGTTGATGACTTAAATAGGAAATGCTAAGCTTCGAGATAGTCATTAAGATTCAAGTTCTCAGAATAAGTGTGTGTTTTATTCTAAGGATAGCATTCAGATAGAGACTGAAGCCTTACCTGCACATATTGTGTATCATCTCAAAGTTTACCAACCCTGGTTTGACAATTTAGTGTTTCAGGTCATTTAAATCTTCAATTTAGCAGCCTGACAGGTTCTGTCAAAGTTGACCTGTTGGCAAATTTGGTTGGAGCGAAACAGTAGGATATTCCAAGGGAAAACGCACAATGCAAAAGTCATCATGACTAAGATAATAGTCACTCTCAAATAATTCCTAAATGAGAATATGTGGAGCATCACTGATAAAAATATCTCCCCTCATGAGGTGGAGTGGGGAATATCGTTGGGATTGAAATTTTCCAATGCAGACACCCAAGCGGAAAACAAAAAAGATTGGCAAATTAGAATATCAGAAGATAGCTTCAGCAATTGGAACAAGAAAATGGATTGTTACTCTTTGTTCTTCGATGGGGCAGCAAAAGGAAATCCGGGGAATGCAGGTGCAGGTGGAGTCATCAAGAACAAGCAAGGACAAACTAAGCACAGGTATGCATGGGGTCTAGGCCAAGACACCAACACCCAAGCAAAGGCGATGGCATTGTTGCAAGGCCTCAAGATTTTTCAAAAGGCGTGCATCAAGGAAGCAAAGATCATTGGCAATTCTCAGACTCTCATAAAAATGCTAGTGGAAAATTCAAATCCGAAGGATCTTCGGCTATCTAGATTGATGGAGAGAATTAAAAAGACTGTCAGCTCCTTTCAAAAGATTAGCTTCTTCCATGTTCTGAGGAAAAACAACAAAGAGGCGGACGCAAAAGCAAATAGAGCTGCTCTTCTTCCTGAGGGCACTCTAGTATGGGATAATAAGGAAAATTGGGATCCAATTCCATAGCTGTGTTTTTATGTTTTTTTGCCTTTTGCTTCAGCAGTTTGTATGTGTCTTTAAGTTAGGGGAATTCGTGTCTCTAAAGGGAATTATGGAATTCAAGAAACTTCGTTATGTCAAAATTAGAGACAGGGGGACCCTGATTATAAAGGAATATTTGGATTGTCCTAACAAATTGGAAAGCTTGTAAATGGGCACTTATGCTGATAATTTTAATACCAAAACATAACCGTTCCTGTTAAAAAAAAATTATTAGTAACATAATTCTTTTAATATGTTCAAACATTATACCAAACACTTATTAGAATCATGGACATTTTATTCCCAATAATAAACAGGAAACCAACACCTTTATAAAACAAATTTTGAATTAAGCAATACATTTACATTGCTTCCATTGAAAATAAAATAAAAATACAATTACTCAAACATGTTTTTCTTACTCCCGACAGGGTTGTCTACATAAAAGAGATCAAATTCACGGTGTAATATCATTGACCCAAGTTGGTTGCTGGAAGATGGCATGTTAGGATTGGTAGAGTAAAGAAGCTGTCAATTTTCATCAAACATCTTCTTGCAATATCTTTCTCCTGATAAGAGCTTGCATAATTTTGGGACCACGTGAATATCTTGAGCATCTGAAATCGATTCTAAATATTGATCTTGCAAAATTCAATGAAAAATTATTAAAATGCACATGCATACATAACATAAATTCAATGAGATAAATGAATTATCAATAAAATATAGATGTAATGCAATCGGTGTGAGAGAACTTGAAGGATTTCCAAAGATACAAAATGAGGCGACACTGGAATCTGAAGAATTTGCCATTTGATATTATAATTATTTTTTTCCTACATTTGAGCCAAAAATCGTCATCTTGGGTAGCATAGAACAATATAACCTCAAAAATAACTTCGAATAACTTTTATAACTTGACAACACACTTAAAAAATCATTGTTGTTCTCTACAATATCATTTTTTTTTCCACCCAACTATACAAGAAATCTCAATCTGGCTTTCAAAATATGAAAACGTTACTCGATCCCTGAAAATATCCTCCTCAAACATAGAAAATGTGAATTTGATGCTCAACCCCTCTCTCACTCTCTTCCTCCTTCCCTCCCCTTCTCTTCCTATATCCCCCCACCTCTCTCTCTCTCTCTCTCTCTCTCTCTCTCTCTTGCATCAACCCATCTCTTCCCCTCACTTTGTATTCCCCTCCATCTCTCACTTGTTGTATCCCCTTCCCTCTCTCCCTCCTCTATCTCTCCCTCTAGTGCGCTTTCTCATTTGAAAACATACCGGTGTGTATGTATACATAAAATGCACCGATGCATTTAATTGAGATAAGCACCAAAGATTGATCTTTGTTATTTCCTCCGCAAAGAAAAACCTCTGCAAACTTTAAATATGGATTTGTTCATTTGCATTATGCAAATGTAATTGTCTTACAGTGTGTTATTACTTACACACCTCCTTGGTGCGTTATTAATTACATGTTGCACCGATGTGTTTCAAACTGTCTATCGCATCGACTGAATAAAGTTAGAAAAATAACCCATTCTTATTATCAATACTTTGAAATCTATTGTGAAAATAAATTGGTGCCATATGCATACCGCATCGGTGTGCTATGCACTACATAGCACACTGAAAAATGTAACTTCTGAAGAAGAAAAAGACACACACCTGTAAATTTATCATCAATGCGTCGAAATACACAACGAAAAAATGAGAAGGAATTTGATTTTTTGTGTTAAGGAAAACCCTATTCATTGTTTTATTGTTTGCCAAATTTTAGAGGATACTTGTCCAATAGAGATTTATTAACAAATATTTCCAAGTGGGTGGATTTTTTTGAAGAGCCAAATTCGAGGGGGATTACTGTAGATCATATAGAAAGTTGCAGAGGAAAAATTTCAAGTATATGATTTGATTCTATTAATCATATTGATCATTCTCCTATTTGATTCAAACAATTTTCAGTGCATTCCCCCAAAAAAAAAATGGTTTCATAGTTACCTTCAATGTTGGAAGCCCTAATTTCCTAGTTGTTCTTTTATTTTCTCCTTCTATATTTCATAAGAAGAATTTTTTTCAAGCACAATTTCTTTATATGGTTTGGTTATTTATATATGGGTGTTTCTTATCTGTTGCAATGAAACCACTCATTGCATTGGATCCTAAATCGTCACATCGTTTTCGGTTTTTTGTTTTTAAAAAACACCTTCACAGTGAATGGTGCACTCTATACACAATAAGTGCACTAGAATGTATTTTTTTGGAAACAACATCACTTTATTTAAATTCGAAATATTATTAAAAATATGTTTTCACGGTTAGTGGTGCACATTTTATAGAAACACGCACAGAGTTACATTGTTTACAAAGCATACCGTTGAGTTTAAAATTGAGAAATTATTGTTTTATGTGGAAATCGTTATTTTTTAAATTTCTTCAATGCTCAACGATGAGTAATAAATAGTACTTAGGAAGTCCTTCTTTTCTTAATTCACAAAGCACTAGCTGAATATAAAAAATTGTAAAACATTTTCAATTTTGCAACAACACTATTATACTATATCGGTGTGTATGTGTATGTATGATGCATTGGTGCGTATACGTTTTGCTGACACCCCGGTGAAAATTATCTTAATATATGCACCAAGATCTTTTTTTTTTTTAAATAATAATTTTATATCTTTTTCTTCTAGGGAGATTTTGAAAATTCTAGGGGGAAAAACAAGGGGAAAACAAAGACATGTTGATAGGGATATCAAAAAATGTGTAGAAGAAGATGTTAAAAGAAATGAACATAATTTTGTGGAAAGAGGAGCCATCCCAACTACAATGTGCATCGGAGGTATGTAATCATTTTTTTATTTGTTTATGTACATGGAATTTAAGTATCGTATGAAATACTAAATTTCAAATATTTTGTTGCAGAAAAGAAAAAAAAATAGAATCCATTCATCACATAAGACAGGATGATGAGTAATAAAATCGTTGATCGCAAACTTTGTGATTATTTATGTTTTTTACCTTTCTTAAGATTTCATGTTTGTTGCGATCTTTATATTTAAATAATTAATTTACACTTGTCCATGGATGTTTTTTACTAGGTGCTAACATACAAAGAGGAGACAACCCATGAATTGATAAAAATTGGGTTAAGTATGGGTTGTGAGTATATGTTGAAGAATGAAAGTTTAATTGAACAATTTGTAGGTAGCTATGTTGTTTAACTTTCCTTGTTTTATAATTAATGAAAAAACAAAAAAACTTTGTATTGATTATATCGACTATGCTTTGTCATGTCGTATTAAACATGCAAGAAACAAAGTATGGAATCCATACATCAAAGGAGATTTTGAGAGAATTCATGAAGCATGGCTTCGAAAGAATGTGTATTGTTTATGAATTACTCGGTGCTAAGGTATGTTTTTTTATTTACGCAATCATGTACATTCTACTGCTATATATAAATGAGATATACGTATTACAGTTTATTTCTATGTTTGTAGATGGAAGATGAAGGGATAAAACACAAAAAAATAAGTCGATCATCAAGAAAACATTATGTTAAAAAGAAAAAGTACAATATCACCTTAAAATGATGAAGAAATGAGGCATGCACACAACTCGAGCAATGTCATAGTTCAACTGATGAATGTCAATCAATATAATTGAATGTTACTGCAAGTTGTATGTTTTGGAATATTTGTCTCTGAAAATCAGGGATTTTGTTTAATGTAGTCAACATACTGTCCCAATTGCATGAGGACATGTTACCAATAAGTATAACAATTACAAATTGGATGCAATTCTATTATTTCACTAGACCTTTACGTTGTCCTTTTTTGTATGACAATGAGTCTCTTATTCATATATAATAAAATGGGTTTCTTATTTCATTGCATTATCGAATGCTATAAAATGTTGTGTTCTCCAATAAATAATATGTGGATAATTTAAATTGATACAAATAACAGATGTTTAATTGGTTTGATAACACATTAATGCAATCATTATATCAAAGTGCAATAACATAAATATAAAACAATATTATTATAAAAAAATATTTGATTTTGAAATAATTAATTGAAAAATTGTAAAAACAATGATAAAATATATATGTATCAGTGCATTATATTTTTTTGAACTCACTAGACAATGCATTCCATAATATCGACATCAATGTGTTTTGAGGAGTCATACACACTAGTGCATATTAATTATAATAACACACTGGTACCTACTATTGAGAAAATGCATCATTCTGTAAACGATATAATGTACAATAATATTTATCATTTCAAAATTGTACGATGCTCATGTTTGAAATATTAACCGGTTCGCTAAAAAAAAAAGCATACCACTATATTATGTTTATTATATGCACCAGGCATTTAAATATTATTTACACATCAGTGCCTTTACTATATTATATGCATCGGTGCATACTAAAATTGATGTTGTCGACGTATTGGTGCGTACTAATTATAGAAACATCGGGGCACATTCTATATTAAATGCACTGAGTCTCTGAATAACATGATCACACTAGGGATAAATATAAATTAACTACACTTGGACATACTAATCCTAAAGTGCATCGGCGCTATCTATAACTTGATCGCATCGGGGCAGACAAATCCTAAAGTGCATTGGTGCATCATAAGAGAAGAACACAGAACTAGTGTGTAGTAATTATAAGAGCATCGATGCTCTGCATATGACGAAAAAAGGAAAAACCGTTGCACAATAGTTATAAACGCACGAGGGTGTTTTTATTATATTACTATACCAGTGCATCGTGTTATATTAACCTATCAGTGCGGGTTTTTCAATACCACATCAGTGCATTTTGAAGAGAAACACACCAAAAAAAGCCTCCACTACAACCTCCACCCGCCTATATTTTTTTAGCTATATATAACATCTACTAAGACCTCTACAGCCAATAGAGGAGGTTGTAGCAGAGCTTTTTTTGAAAATTTTGCCAAATTTTTTTACACTAAAAACCTTCGCTAGAAGTTGTTCTCCTTGTAGTGTGGAGATGCAAAGAAGATCACATGTACAAGGATTTCTCCCATGGAAAGGGTAAAACAAAGAAACTACACAACATTTAAGAGGCTACTATAGTGGAAGATATGGGTAGAATTATTCCAAGGATCTATGCAACCCTGGAAGATCAACAAGCTTAACATCAGTTCCATATAATTGAGGTGGAAGGTAAGCTCACAAATCATCTTATTATTATTTTAATTGATTCAGGAGCAAGCCACAATTACATTGACCCTAAAATAGCATAAATATTTCATTTGAAGAAAAACAAACTTGAAAGATCATGGTTGGTTCAACTGGCCACTAGAACCAAAATAAGGATCAATGAGACTGTCAGAGATTGTCCAATAAATATGAATGGAGTGTACACCAAGGTTGACCTGGATATCATACCCTTAGGATCATATGATATCCTAATTGGAATGGATCAATTGGACAAGCATCATGCTATTATGGATTTCCACAACAAGACATTTACATGTCTTAATGAAGAGGGGAAGTAAAGCACCGTGAAAGGAATTTTGAGACCCATATCCATCAGGAAGATTTCAGCCTTGCAAATGAAGATATGTTTCAGGAAAGGACATCAATTGTTACAACTCATGTGGAGGAGTTAGAACAGACTAAATAGATAATCCTTGAATATTTTCCAGTATTGCAAGAGTTTGAGGATGTATTTCAATAAATATCAGGATTTCCACAAAGGAGGGATATATATTTCTCTATTGATTTAGTGTGAGGAGTTTCCCCGGTATCAAAGACTCCTTACAGAATCAGTACACCAAAACTAAAGGAATTACAAATGCAGCTAGAAGAATTGTTGAAGAAGGGATACATACGCTCAAGTGTTTCACCTTGGGGAGCACTGGTACTCTTTGTGAAAAATAAATATGGGGAGTTAGGTTATGTATTGACTTTAGACAGTTGAACAAAGCCACTATGAATAAAAATTAATCTCTACCCGGGATTGATGACCTCTTTGACCAGATAAGAGGAGAAAATATATTTTCAAAGATAGACCCAAGATCAGGATATCACCAAGTGAGAATCAAGGAAGAAGAAATCAGTAAGACAACTTTCAGAACTAGGTGCGGGCATTATGAATTTGTAGTGGCGCCATTTACATTAACCAATGCACTAGTTGTCTTCATGTTCTTAATGAATTTCATATTCAGAAATTATTTGGATAAGTTTTTCATAGTGTTCTTGTATGACATACTTTTTTATTCCAAATTAGAAGAAGAACATGAACATGAGTATGAGTTGAGTTGGTAGTACAAGTACTAAGGGAACGTCAAATTTATGCCAAGCTTAGTAAGCAATTTTTTTACCAAGAGAAGATCCATTATTTGGGGTACATTATTTCAAAAGAAGGTATAGTAATAGATCTAGCGAATATTGAATCCATTAGGGGATGGTCAACACCGAGGAATGTTTCAAAAGTCATATCTTTCATGGGTTTAGTTGGATACTACATGAGATTTATATCAAGATTATCTACAATTTCTCATCCCATCACTTCTTTACAAAATAACGGAACTAAGTTTGAATGGACAATAGAATGTGAAGAAAATTTTATTTTGCTAAAATAATTACTCACTAGTGCACCCGTATTGAAGATTTCTAACCCCAATGACAATTTTGTGGTATGTACATATGCATGAAAAGAAGGACTTGTTGGAGTCCTCACTCGGAATGGGCATATAATTGGGTATGAATCTAGAAATATTAAAGAACATGAGAGGAATTATGCCTTGCATGATTTGGAAAGAGAACTGGTAAAATGGGATTGTTGTATCATTGAGAAAATGTGAGAATTGATTTTCTAGACTGGTTGGAAAATCTAGAGTTAGCCTAGAACCCGTCCTTGTGGATTCATAGCCCTGGCTTGAGGGTGACCTACTGTTGAGATATATAAAATAAGTGTAAATGTTGGGTGGAACATCTGATGTCTGCAACCAATTGGTGAAACTCTTTTTAAAATATTAGTCTATCTATGTTTCTTTGTGATTTTATTCCACTATGTATTTCATTTATCTCTGTGATATGTTTAAGACATGCTATTTGTTACTAATTGATGTGCATGACCAATTATGATTTATCTTTCAGTGATGCATGTTTCTTGTTATTTCATTTACATTATTATGTTCATTATTTTCGTAAGAAAGGTATCATAATTTCAAAATCATCTCAGGAAGGAAGGTTTTTTAGGCGACCGGGTGGTAGGGAGCGTCACAGTTTGGTATCAAAGCAACAACAAGACAAAATTTCTGGTTTGATGTTATCGGTATGTTACAGATGGTATTAGAGCCTAGAGGGAGAGTTGGTTATGTTACAAAGTGGTATCAGATCCCAACAGGAGAGTTAGGTATGTTACAAAGTGGTATCAAAGCCCAATAGGAGAGATGGATATGCTACAAAGTGGTATCAGAGCTCAACAGGAGAGTTGGATAGGCTACATTGATGACCTTCACTAGTTCACACATTACACACCATTTCTTCCTACACTAATCCATCCTTCCTGCAATGCATTGTGGCGACTAGAATAAGATCCTAGAGATATAGACTAGAGGTGTGAGGGAAGGAGGATACTACTCTCCCTAACCTACCCTAGAAAACAAATAAAACCACTCATGAAGGAGAATTGGGTTGACATTGTTACATTAATTAGAGGCACCGACAAATGGTAGCAATGAGGAGTGTAACATATTAATGGCCATAACCCATAGTCCTTGGGAACTTGTTGAACTTTACACTTGTGCATGATATTCATTGTGGGTTTAATGTTGATTAATATCATGGTAGAGGAATATGATGTATATTCCCCCCCACCCCCCACCGTTCCCTACACTAAACACCCTTTTCTTAATTAAAATTCATTCATGGATGTCCCCATTTATGTCTTTGTAGCACTTGGAAAAAGAAAATTCTTCAAAGTGACAAACTAAGACAATCATTCTTTGGACTAGACAAGATAAGAAAGGGCTATGAGGAATAGAGTATTGTAATATGGACCTTATAATGATGGAGGAGTCACCTACTATAGTTTTTCAATGCACACCTTGCTCTTTGAGTAAATGCATGCCTTGAAACATTGCCAATGCTCTAACTTCTTTATTGGAGGTCATTCCTAAACCCCAAACAAAGTCTATTTCTATATTTCCTTAGTGATAAATAATTTTGATATGCATTTATCCATTTAATCACTTTGTCATTAAATTGGAAAAAAAACATGAAATGCAAATTAGATTTAGCCATTTAATCACGTTGTCATTAAATTGGCAAAAAAACTTGAAATGTAAATTAGATTTAAAGATTGAGTTAAAATGGATATATGTTGGTGTGTGTGTGTGTGAGCAGTATCATAACCAATTTTAAAAGGAATTTGTAAACAAGGCCTAAAACACCTTAGCACAAAAGAATTGTAAAATGTGTGCTACTAAGTAAAATATGAAAACAAGTTTAATTGCATTGCTAGGGATACAAAGACATTAGATCTAATTTTCAAAACCCTTATAATAAAAATTCAAATTCCATATCGTGTTAACTCATCAAAGCTAACTCGGAAATTTCATTTCCAAATTATTCCAGCAAAGAATGATCCAAGATTTTCTGTGAGAACTTCCTCTACAAAAATTTATGACGGGGATCTTTTACTGACGATTAATTGCATGTGAACATGAGAAAACAATTTCTTCACAATGCATATGAACGTGAGAAAATTGCCATAATTATGTGCATATGTGTAATTAAATCTCTACTTAATCAAGCGAGAATACAATCAAAACTCACACATATAATTTGACACCCATGTGTTAACAAAGTTCACCAGATTCAGACTACATCTTTGAATCCGCTTGGAATACGAATCACTTCATTATCCTTCTTATGCAAGGGTTGGGACCTTCTCACAAATGTGTTATTTCTCCATACAAAGATATCTTCTCCTTCACAAAGGATTTAAGAAGGAACTCACATAAGTGACCTTACTCCAGACACCAGAAAGACTACATTCCTCACAATGAAAAAATCTCTCAAGCCCTACCAAGCTCTCTCCAAGGGGGCCCTCTCAAAGGACTTACATAAGGAGTTTATATAGTTTCCTTCTCTCCATAATTCAAGGAGACAAGATCCACAAATTTAGGATCTAATAAAAACTCAAAGGACAAGAATGAGAAAGCATCTCAACCAACTTATGAGACCCTTAACTTCCCCTTGAGACTAGAAAACCACTTGTGATAAAATGAGGAAGAATACCAAACCAACCTATGAGACTCTCATCCTTCTTCTTGAGAATAGAAAACTAGTTGTGAGGTGGATTCTCACACAAAACGAATTTCCCTTTAAAACTAGGAAACTAATTTGTGATGTGGATTCTCACACAAAACTAATTTCCCCTTACAAATTAAATGAAAAAATACATGAGTAATTCCACTCACTTCAAGTATTAATCATTTTTACAATTTAAATRAAGCATTAATCATTCTTTTCAAACCTTTTCACCTATCAACAATCAACATTTTAATGATCTTCCCCATGGTGTGMAAAGTAACGAATCCTTGTGTGAAGATCYTCCTGGATCATACCTCCCCACAAAAAGCACTTTTGGTCCTCCAAAAGTATAGAGAGAAATTGTAACTTAAATGYCTGCAACTACCTTTACCATCTTCTAGGAAGAGTCTTACACTCCATGATTCACTTCCCCACTGCTCGATATGCATAAAAAAATGTCTCTGAAAAAGTCACACCCTTATTCTCCTTCTCCTTTGTACTTTGGAATGAGGATGTTGATGCCAACATGACTTGCATCAATGCAAATTTGTAGTTGATTCCTCGATCTGCATAACAAATGTCTCTGAAAATCTACACCCTTCTTCTCCTTCACCTTTGTACTTCAGAATGAGGAATGGTGTTACTTGAACATTTACATCAATATGCAGTTCTCCATCTGATATCATTGCAACCGTTGCCTTCAATGATGCAAAAGAGGCTTAGGCATCCATGAAAGGGTTCTCTCACTCTCAAAAATCTCAAAGAGTGGCTAAATGCCCCCTTATTACAAAATGCAACATTTTAAAAATTATATAACAAAAGGAATTCGGGCCATACATTCCACTAAATAGAGCCTGGAATTTTTTGGTTATAACATTGTGTCTGCAATGAAAAGGTCTTGATTTCGACCCTCGAGCCTCTATATTTTCTTTGGGTCTTAGCCCCTCCACAAAAAGAAATACCTACAATAAAAATAACTGGCTCTGTCGCTATCTCGCGTCATGGACCCTGTAAGGACATGAAATCCAACAACATCCTACAGTTGTACATAAAATTAGTGGCATAAATGATGCTTTCAAATATCATATAGGAGATCACAAGCACCATTTGAATTTGATCTCATCTGTATTTCACAACATTTTACTCTAGTATAATGTCTTTTCCAACAATAAACATGAACAAAACCATGAGCCAGTGTTAGTCCATGCTGCTAATCAGGAAGATATGAAGCAATGGATGCATTCATTGACAACGCGATCAATGTAGGGGATGTGAAAGCGGATCCCATAGGAGAAATCATGGCCCTGGTGGTATAGGGCGTGAACGTAGAATAACTCGAACAACCACACACAGGAGGGTGACGTTCTATGTATCAGGAGCCATGGTGTACATTGACATGATTCGAGTGATTGATGGAAATTCACTAAGTAACTTGTTGTAGGGTTCATCCAAACACATTTAGAAAGTTGTGGAGAGAACACTCTCTCATTGTCTTCATCTTGAAAAAAAATAATCCTGTAGATGTGAGGTGCATAGGGGTTCCCTAACATTCACTGCTTTCTTGGTCATCAGCATGGCTAGTAACAATTGTAGGACCCGATCCCAATACCTGCGTTCCCATACAAAAATATAACACAAAGGAAAAGATAATTCTCTTCTTTCCCTGTGATGCAAGAGCATCCTACTTTCCATATTTTGTACAATTGGCATAGATCTAAGGGGTCTTTCATTTAGGTTCCATAAGCATGATTTAATGTGTTTTCTATTTTTTTGAGAATTTGGAATGTAATGTGTGTGTGAGGATTAAAATGTAAATGTTATTGAATGTATGAGAGCATGAAGGTTGAGATATCTTAGGATATATTAGAACTCATAGGGATTGTGAATCCTAGATTAGGATTGGTTGAGGATTTTATGGATCTAGGGGATCTTTAGGATATGGTTGAGTAGATTGTGGATATGAACCATAAATGGTTGCAGAATCCCTTTGTAAAAATATTGTAAGCCTTCGGGCATTGAAGGTGGCCAACCGAATGGAGAATTAGGCCAGAGAGAGAGGAAAGGAGTTTGGTCAATGAAATACCAAAAGCAATGCAAGCCTATGTAACTGTGTGTACAGTAAGTGTACATTTGATGAATGTAAAAGTCTTTGTTCAAGAATAAATGTACATTGAATGTGTCTATGGAAATTAAGTGAACCTATGTCCCATAATCGATGAATCTGTGTATATTAGATTGTGTGTAACTGTAGGATAATGAATTGATTGTCGGTTTAAGGAGAAACCCTCTTAGAGAAAGGTCTTGGTGTATCATGTAAACTAAACCAAACAACAGAAGTGTCCCATCAATCATCAATAATTGTAAAGGATTGATGATCTTATTCTATTCATGATTAGGTATCTATAAATATTAAAGGAGCTTTCCTAGACATGGAGGAAGAATCTACATGAGCCATCGATCTAAGGAAATAATAGATCATGACAATAGAAGAATGAATTCAACATAAAGCCACAACAATCATCATATCTGGAGTTGCATAGGAGGATCATTGGACCAACATCCGATTAAGTCTTGACCATCATATCTCAGTGAAGGAAGATCGACGACAGGGAGCCATTGTGGAGATCAAAGGGTGATTTAACCTCCATGCAGGTTTCGATTCCACAATCCACGACGACCATCCACACAGGTTTCGATTCCACAATCCACGACGACCATCATTCATCACCCGTCAATGAATCAATGAATCACATTGGTCCATCCACCAACATGCATCTTTTCATTACGAAGATCAGGAAGAAAATTAAAGTGCGATCAAGTTGAAAGCTTGTAACCATTCGTATCGCACGATTCACGGTCCGATGCATAATGTCAATCCTTAGTGAGAGGATAGCGCCTGAAATATTGGAATGAGGTCATAGCCCTCGATCACATGGGTCGGTCCAAGCTATACCATTGAATAAAAAATAAGGAATAGACTGAGGTCATAGCTCTCGAAGAGGGGACATAGATACTTCAGGCTAGAACGAAGGAACATAGTTTAGTGCTCTATGTTTGAGATGAAGGTCACAGGAAATTATCCTGTGGAAAAAGTCCATTAGATAAGTGAGGGACTCATATTCGATCATGTTATTGATCGAATAAGAAGAGCTCAGAAGATCCTTGGCACCCCTATTTTGGGGTTTACAATGCAGTTATAGCAAAAGACTACAATGAAGAGGATTTAGGACGAGAGGTCATGCATCACCTTGGCACTTCATAGGCCACAATCCTTGAAGCCAACATCTCATCAAACGCAGGTAGTCCTCAATATTTTTCTGAACGAAATCAGAGCCACCGAATCCATGATTTGTATATTCTTGTTTCATTTTCCAAGTGTTATCGTGTTCTAGGATATGTCACAATTCTTCAATAGCAAATCGAATTCATTTGAGAAGATAAAATGGTCAAGGAATACCCTTGATACCTTTTGTCGAAATAATATGAATTGAATAGTAGAATTCACAACCTCTTCATCCCTCTGCATGCAATGGCCTAACCAATTGAACTGGAGAAACTTATGGACATGCACTCCTCTTTATCTCTATGGGATCCTGAATCCCTTCAAATCTATTTTCAAATCAATTGTGCAAATCCTCCGTGATCTTCTCAGATATTACTTGGGATTTGAATTATGCTTATGGAATAGGTTACAAGAATTTGTGGGATATTTCCCATATCTGTTGTCCTTCATTGGCGGTAATAAGACAAGTAATCTATGGTGCAAAAACTCACTAATGTAATTGTTAGTCCCTAAAGTTTCACTTGAATGTTAAATGGAAAGCTAGGGCATTATCAAGTTATTGCAATGGTTTTTTATAAATAAAGATTTGTTTTGGGTTTTGAAATTGGTTTGAAGGTTAAGTAGTGGGAAAAATAACAATATCAATATCATATAACAATAACAAATTCCTTTCACACTTGCTTAGTAATGGTAGTGAACCTGATGAATTAGATAGAAGATTATAACATGAAAGACAGATATATTTAAGTTTCCAATCTATTCACTCACATAGGAAATCCTTGATCCTAAATATCATTCAAGAACAAGAAACATGTACCCAAACACAAATCAGGTTATGAACAAGCAATCAGTAAAATATTCATTGGCTTAAATCATAAACAAGATATATCAAATGCTTCACAGAAGATAAATATGCATTCAAGTAAGAAAAAAAGAATAAAAGACAAGAAGAGAAGTCTAACCATCAGATATACTTTTCCATTTAGTTCAAAATGAAATAAGTCTTAGTATTTACAATCATAAAAAGAGTTTTCCAAAAATACCACTTCAACCAACCCCCACATTATGTCAGCAAGTTTCATTTTTATACACAGCAATTGGTTTTACCAGATCCTATAATATAGATATGGTTTTGATTTAGACTCTAGCTAAGAAATAGGGATTACATTCCATTGCATTCAAACTTCAGGTATTGATTTCCTTTATCAAAGATAGGTCGATCTGATGAGATGGCAGTTCAATCGTGACTAGGGAATTTTTAAGGAAACATAATTTCACAAAATATGGAAAAACTTCTTTCAAAGATTCACCCGTATCTCCCAGGGGTTCATTTTTTTGGGAAACGGTCCTGTCGATAGCTAATTTTTCCCATTTTAAAAGTGGGTTTTCAACAGATTTCACAATTTTTTCATGGTTGGCTTGGGATATCCGTCAGATGTTTACTGCTAAAACAATCAACTACAAGAAAATTCTGCAATTTCTGTTGTCTCTTACTTTTAAGCACCACATTGTTCCAGTATAAATTGATGTTTATTTTCCTTACCTTATTAGACAATTTATGTTGGCATTTATTCTTTTATTTTAGTCTTTGGACCTTTTTCTGCAGTTTGGTATTCCATGACTCTAGGTCTTGTTTTTTACGCTTCAATTCCTTAATTACTGTCTGCATATTTTTTATCTTTTGCTTCCTGATACATCCCATGTTTTTCTTAGCCAAAATACAAACATCTATTTGTATTTATTCTATTTTCACATTCTGTTCTAATACTATTTTTCCTTCAGATGCTTAGATTTTAAGGATCTTAATTGTCAATCACCTCAAAATCTTTGAGTTTTCATCTTCTAGATATGAGATCCTACTTTCCATTTCCCTCAATCTGTTATTGATGTTTATAGTTTATGCACCTCGTGTACAAAGTTGTCCACTTCAGAATTTGAATTGGTTAATGCACTCACGCTTTCATTTTTTTTATCAAAATTCTCCTCATTCTTAATTTTGTAAACCCAAGGTTCATGATTGTCAACTTCAGATATTTCTAATTTGGATTTAGAACTATCATGTATATTGATCTCTTCTTGCAATCCTTCATTGACACACTCATTAGAAACATTTTAATCCTTTGCAAAAGGGGGTTATAGGAAACCATTATAAAATAAGTCACCCTAAAATTGGACTGTTTTCTGAGTGTTTTGTTTGGTTTCCCCTTTCGAATCATCATACCTCTCTGTCAATGAACGGTGTGCTTTGTAAAACTATTTAATCAAATTAATAAGCTCTGACCTCTTCATGTAATACATATATGCTCGCTTCGCAAATGAATCTTCTTCTTCTTGTATGAGATGCAACATATCTTTAGTATTTTTATCTAGATCTGCTAGAGTGGTTTTAAGCCATGCATATTGCTTGGGTTGGTTGTAGTTATTCCACCACCAAGAATAAGACAGTTGTGTCTCTACCTCCATCTTAAACTTGATCTTCAAACCTTCACATGTGATGTATCTTTAAATTGTTGCCAAATCATCTTGCCACTCCTCTTTCATCCATTTGTGTGGAATGCCCTAGCTCCAATCTAGGTCATGGTGCTCTGGAACTAGAAACTGATTGGCTAAATATGTAGGTAACTTGTTCTTTTTCCACCATCTTTCTCCATGCATAGGAAAATGACATGTTGCTCCAATTAAATGTTATCTGACGTAGATCAATACATCACCCACTGTTTTTTTGAAATCATCAAAAATTCTTGGTGAATAGCATGGAAATATCCTCCTAGTGTCCCTGTTTTCCTTTCATGGGATCCATTGTACTCACTATAATTCATGTTAACTTGCAGGTGTTAGGGTTTTTAATCTGATTACCGTTATGATTTTTCCTGAGCAATCAAACGATATGGAAAAGTCTCTTGCCTATAGAATGTTGTTAGGCCATGATATAGATATTTACAAAAAAAAATTGAAAACTAAATCATAACTATTCGTGTTTAAAATCGTGTCCCGAAACCTTGATTTAATGTAAATACTAACAGGTACAAACTCAATCTCTCTATATCATCACCCTGATTTGAATTGTGATTTGACCATAATTATTAACATTGCTCGATCCTCTGCATACTTTTCTAACTGTTGGCACGATTTTTCGGGACTTAAACACATTCAAAATCAATGATGATTTAGGTGCTACAAGAATGGCAGCATTCTTGTAGCACCTATTTCTTTTATTTTAAACTTTATATCAAACTAAAAATTGGCTCCAAATCTAATGGGACGCACTCAAAATGTCTAAAATTCAAATCAATCTTAGTAAGAACAAATGAAAATATGCTTAAACAAGTTAAAAAACACACTACAAAGTATAAAAGATAGGTATACAGAGTCTTAGAGAAACAAAGTATGCTAAAAACATGGTTTTACAAAAATGGGAAGTCATGAACAAGTTCAAGGACTAACATCAGCTCCTTCTGGGGGTAATGTTTTATGATAAAACATTAAGAACTATGCATACCAATGCCTTCCTTTCTCACTTTATCAACTTTGAATATCTACCATTTTTTTGTTTCCAACTTCTTTGATCACTGCTTTATTACACATCATTTGTTCTGCATTATGATATACCAAATTTAAAGAAGTTAAATTGTATACTATTGTCACCATTGGGCTATGGAGTCCTTATCCTTTCATACTGAAAACTTGACACTACTCTGATACTATAAATTGATCTTCAAACTCAAACCAACATGCTAAAAAAGAAATCTTATTTATGTACAACTCGTACACAACTAACCAATAAGTGCCTTTATCAGGTCACATCAAACTTCCAATGCATCCATAAAAGAATTTGACTAACAAGATGGTCTTGTTCCTTGCAGGTAAATAAGAAAATTTAGAAAAGCTAAGATGTTTGTAGTAAAAAATGAATGGGAAGCCCATACTTATGGATGCAATTTACTTTAATTCCAAATGCTGCAAAATTTTGAACCTCTGGAAACACTGACTCCATGTAGACGACTACTGGATCATATATAATATGAAAAAATTCCATCTGATGAAAAAACCCAAACCGCTCCCCTGAAATTTATGTTTTATTTGTGAGACCATAATCCACTTTATTTCCTTGAAACAACACATGAACATCACTCGTTTTATTACAATCAGGGGCAGCAATGAATCCTTGAAAATGATGATGTGTTTTTTGTGCAAAAATCTCTTTAACAACAACAATATTATTATAAGAAACAAGAGGATGCGACATAGTTTCATCAGTTTGAAGAGTTGGAACACCAGGCTTAATATAATCTCGCCTTTGTTGAACTGTTCCCTCAGATCCTGATTCAAGAATGTCATATGTGGAATTATTGGCTTCCTGAAATTGTTGCACAACAGTTGATGAGGGGTAAAAAAAATTGGATTGTTCTTCATCTCCCTCATAATCATTGAAAATAAGAATGTCTTCATAAAATATTTGATCAACAAATTCATCATAGATATGACTATTGGGAACTTCTGATATAATGTCAAAAGTATCTATAGTCTGACTACTATTAGCTTCATTATGAGCATAATGTTGAAATTTATTTTGTTGGAAATAAAAACTATATAAGGATCCATCAGATAATGAGTCTTCGTGTGCTTCATTAACATTTACTTCCATCTCATCATCTACAAAATTTTGAATATATGAATCAAATTCCTTGCAGCAATTTTCAAATAGAGACTAAGTAGGAAAAATTTATTTGCAATGAGAATGAAATGCAACATGAAACTCTTTCAAGAAATAAATATTGGAGATAGGAAAGGATCTACACCATTCTCGAGCCTTCCCTTCAAGAGAATACCTGAACAAATTTATCAATACATCCTCATGAACAATGTTTAACTGATGCACAAGTTCATGAAACTGTAACAAATGTTCAGCAGGAATGTCCCAATATTCTCCCTTAAATATTGAAAAACAACATTCCCATTCTTCTCTAGCGGGAACAGAATTGGGAAACCTAGGTACTTTGGAAAAATCACAAAATGTATACCTTTGTGCCAAAATGGCTTCCATTTCTTCTGAGATTCTGGATCAGTGGAGTCTCTTGTGGATTCTTCCTTCATGGATTCACCAGGTGAATGATCTGCAGTCAGGGATGATTTTAAGGATGAAAATTTATATAAAAATGTAGAAACCTAGGCTAATCTTACTGCTCCTTAATATGCAAAGTATAAAATGTTTGGCAATAGTTTTGTAAAAATATTCAAATTTCTAAGGATTTTATATAGTTTCTATAAAAAATTTGGTGATTTTTAAGGTAAAATAATTTTATTCTATGGAATTTGGGCGAATTGGTTTTAGAACAAATGGAAATTGGCGAATCGTTTTTTGGGAAAAACAATGGAAAATTAACCCATTGGCGAAATTTACCCCCTAAAATCATCTATGTCTGTAGTCAAATTGATGTCCACTTCTTGTTCACCATCAAGAAGAGGATCTAGACATTGTCGTTCTCCTAGGGAAAAAAAAATTGTTCCTTCGTCCCCGACAACGACGCCAAAATATGTTAGTCCGTAAAGTTGCACTTGAGTGCTAAAGGGAAATCTAGGGCATCATCAAGTTATTGCAATGTTTTTTTATAAATAAATATTTGTTTTGGGTTTTGAAATTGGTTTGAAGGTTAAGCATTGGGTAAAATAACAATATCAATCTCAGCTAACAAGAAAAAAATCCTATCACACTTACTTAGTAAATGGTAGTCAACCTGATGAATTGGATAGCAGATTATAACATGAAAGACATAGATATGTAAGTTTCCAATCTATTCACTCACATAGGAAATCCTTGATCCTAAATATCATTCAAGAACAAGAAACATGTACTCAAACACAAATCAGGTTATGAACAAGCAATCGGTAAAATCTTCACTAGCTTAAATCATAAGAAAGATATATCAAATGCTTCACAAAAGATAAGTATGCATTCAAGTAAGAAAAGAAAGAATAAAATACAAGAAGAGAAGTCTAACCAACCATCATATAGCCTTTTCCATTTAGTGCAAAATGAAATAAATATTTATAGTATTTACAATCAGAAAAAGAGTTTTCCAAAAATACCACTACAACCAACCCCCATATTCTGTGAGCAAGTTTCCTTTTATACACAACAATTAGTTTTACGAGATCCTATAATATAGATATGGTTTTGATTTAGTCCTGATATCTAGCTAATAAATAGGGATTACATTCCATTTCATTCAAACTTTGGGTATTGATTTCCTTGATCAAAGACAGGTTGAGTTGATGAGATGGGAGTTCAATCATGACTAGGCAATTTTTAAGGAAACAAAATTTCACAAAATCTGGAAAAATTTATTTCAAAGATTCACCTGTATCCCCCCAGGGGTTCATTATTTTGGGAAATGGACGACGTGATAGCTAATTTGGCCCATTTTAGAAGTGGGTTTTCAACAAATTTCGCAAATTCTTCATGGTTGGCTTGGGATATCTGTTAGACATTGAATGCTAAAACAATCAACTACATAAAAAATCTGCAATTTATGTTGCATCTTAGTTTTAAGCACCACATTGTTCCAGTATAAATTGATGTTTATTTTCTTGACCTTCTTAGACAATTTATGATGATATTTATTCTTTTATTTTAGTCTTTGGACCTTGTTCTGCAACATGGTATTCGATGACTCTAGGGCTTGTTTTTTATGCTTCAATTCCTTGATTATTGTCTGCATATTTTATATCTTTTGCTTGTTGATACATCCCTTGTTTTTCTTAGCCAGAATACAAACTTCTCTTTGTAGTTCTTCTATTTTCACATTATGTTCTAATACTAGTTTTCCTTCAAATGATTAGAATTTAAGGATCTTCAATGTCAATCGCCTCAAAATCCTTGAGTTTTCATCTTCTAGATATGAGATCTTGCTTTCCATTTCCCTCAATCTGTTGTTGATTTTTATAGTTTATGTAGCCTCGTGTACAAATTTTTCCACTTTAGAATATGAATTGGTTAATGCACTCACACTTTCATTGTCTTGCTCAAAATTCTCCTCTTTCCTAATTTTGTAAATCCGGGGTTCATGATTGTCAACTTCAAATATTTTTGAATTAGATTTAGAACTATCATGTATATTGATCTTTTCTTGCAATCCTTCATTGACACTCTCATTAGCAACAGTTTAATCCTTTACAAAAGGGGGTTATAGGAAAATATCACAAAACAAGGCACCCTAAAGTTGGAATTTTTTTTTATTGTTTTGTTTGGTTTCCCCTTTCAGATCATCATACCTCTCTGCCAATGAACAATGTTCTCTATAAAACTGTTTAATCAAATTAATAAGCTTCGACCTCTTTATGTAATACATATTTGCTCGCTTCACAAATGAATCTACTTATTCTTGTATGAGACTCAACATAGCTTTAGTCTCGTTATCTGTATCTGCTAGAGTAATTTGAATCCATGTAGATTGCTTGGGTTTGTTCTATCTATTCCACCACCAAGAATAATATGGTTGTGGCTCTACCTCCATATTAAACTTGATCTCCAAACCTTCAGAGGTGATGTTTCTTTAAATGTTTTTCAAAGCATATTGCAAATCCTCTTTCAGCCATTTGTGTGGGATGCCTCGGCTCCAATCTTGGTCATGGTTCTCTAGAACTAGGAACTGATTGGCTAAATCTACAGGTAACTTGTTCTTTTTCCTCCATCTTTCTCCATGCACAGGAAAATTAAACGTTGCTCCAATTAAATGTTCTGTGATGTAGATCAATACATCACCCACCTGTGTTTTGAAACCACAAAAAATTATTGGCGAATAACATGGAAATCTCCTCCTGGTGTCCATGTCCACCTTTCTTGGGAGCCATAGTACTCACTGTAATTCTTGTTAACCTACAGTTGCTAGGGTTTTCATTATAATTATCATTCTAAAGTTTCCTGAGCAATCAAACAGTATGGAAAAGTCTCTTGCCTGTAGAATGTTGTTAGGCCACGATATAGATATTTACAAAATTCTTTTGAAAACTAAATCATAACTGTTCATGTTCAAAATTGTGGCCCAAAACCTTGATTTAATGTAAATATTGATAGGTACAAACTCAATCTCTCTATATCATCACCCTAATTTGAATTATGATTTGACTATAAGTATTAACATTGATCGATCCTCTGCATACTTTTCTAACTGTTGACACGATTTTTAGGGACTTAAACACGTTCAAAATCAATTATGATTTAGGTGATACGAGAATGGCAGCATTCTTGTAGTGCCTATTTCTTTTATTTTAAACTTTAGATAAAACTAAAAATTGGCTCCAAATATGATGGGACACACTCAAAATGTCTAAAATTCAAATCAATCTTAGTAAGAATAAATGAAAAATATGCTTAAACAAGTTAAAAAACACACTACAAAGTATAAAAGATAGGTATACGAAGTCTTAGACAAACAAAGTATGGTAAAACGGGGTCTTTCGAAAATGGGAAGTCATGAAAAAGTTCAAGGACTAACAATAACCACTCGAGATCCTGCACGATACAACATAATGGCCATCAATTTACATGTATAACTCCACGTTATTTGGGATTGAACACAATCTTCATGCCCTTAAATAGGAATATGTGCACTGATTTGGCCATATGCAATGACCAACCGAGGCCGATATTTTCTCTAGCGAAAAATATGCATCACTGACTTGGAAATTTCATTATACTAGATCAAATCCTCAAATTACCCTCA
>SNQJ01S0068335.1:3509-33961 GCA_010110895.2 Picea sitchensis | reverse complement strand
TGTCGGATACTCCTTCCTTGTGTTCATGCTTGCGGAAAATGCATCCCATGTCTTGGGAAGACCATTGAGTACTATGTTTACCAATTCCTTCTCTAAAATGATTTCTTCAATAGCTTGTAGTTGATCTCTTAACTCAGAGATTCTCACAAGGTATGCTGTTATGTTGTCATCATTATTCATCTTTATCTTCTTCGATGAGTCAAGATGGGAGATGTAGGGTCTCAAGTGGTCTTTTATAGATTCCACTATGATACTCATAGCATTGATGTCACCGTCTTTGAACTTCTCCATAACTGCAACGTTCTGCGGTTACTTCTCTTTTCCTTCTTCAAACTTTGGTTTCACGATCTTTCCTTTCACGATATCTAGCACTTTATGCTTGGCAAGGATGAGGTCAATCCTTGTCTTCCATGCTCTAAAGTTAGAAGCTCCATCTAACTTGTTTTCTGACTTCATAGAGTAAGTCATGGCTGCTTTGACTTGGTCAACCCTAGATCTGACCAAAAACTCAAACTTGACGTCTTGGCTTGCTGAGAGTACCAGGAGATGCGCTAGGCTCGGGTGCATTGATCTATCCAAAAATTAGGTCAATCCCTTCACTTAAGGTGCCTCAACGAGAGGATCAGGGTTTCTGCAACTTCACCTGCTAGTAACCCTAGCGACAGTGCTATGGTGACTGCTACTGCTAGAAACTCTAGTGGCAGTTCTTCAACGATCTTAATATCCTTATGTTTATGTTTCCTTCCAACGGTTAGACTGAATGAAGGAGGTGTGGGCCCATAACCTGTTAGAATATAATGGATGTGCTCGTTTTACCATTGACAATATCGCTATTGTCACCCAACCATAGGCCGACGCCACCCTCCAAGCACCTTAACCTTGACAGAGAATCACTTCGGAAGCAAACCCTAGGCTATATAGCCAAACAAAGGGTAGTGCACCTTTCCCCAAGGATAGCGCACCAACAAGAGCTGATCAGATAGTCCAAACCCTAACCAAGAGATAGTCCAAGCCAAACGTGATCTACTAGCTGCAACAGCTGCAATGGCATCTCTCCTCCAAACCTGTGCACAAAACTGGGTACTGCAGTGTGCACAAGTGGTGCTCTGCAATTCTGAGACTGCCTGCCAGAATGAAGATTGGCCTCTTGTATTTATACCAATTCTGGCTAATTGCCTGGGCCGACTTCTCATTCTGGGTATCTGTCTGTTCAATATATATTATTTCTTTTGGTCGACTTCTTCTCTTGGAGGCTAATAACCTAATACAAATTATCCTCTTGGGCCGACATGTCTTCTAGGGTTATTAGCCAACTCATTAGGGTTTCTTCTTGCTTCCCGGAATATTCTATTCTCGTTAGGTTTACACGTGGAGGTAAATACCTCCCATAGCTACCATAATATCAATAGAATGAGCCCCCCATGTGGTCCCCGTCACCAAATGGCCAATCCAATGGAGATGGTGAGCCCCACAAGAGACAAATTCGCCCCCTCTCTAAAGTTAAGTTGTATGAGAGGTAGGAAAGGGGGGATTTGATTTATTTGACCCCCTACTACATAGAAATGAGTTAGGAGACAAATTTTTCCCCTTTTCTCATGTTTTACAACTTTAGGCAAAATTTGACATTTTTATTTAGGCAATTATTTGTTGAGTTTTGACAGACTTAGACTCCTCATGGACATTGACCTAGCAAAAATTGGCCAATTGAGCTAAAACTTGGTCCAAGGGTGTAGGGGGTCATAATCCATTTGTTTTGAGTACTCACACCCCTATACAAAATCCCCGAGGACCAAATTTTTACATTTTACATAAAAAAAATTAAAAATTTTCAATTTACAGGAAATTTTAATTATTAAAAAATCCTATCAAAACTTAACGGAATTCCACGTGAGTCTAGGAGATGTCTAGCATGGTCATTTACAACACTTTTATACCTTAGTCACCTACTGGGCTCGATCATTAGAATGCCTTTCACCACTTTGGAAGATTATTGAGTGAAAAACTCAAGTAATTAAAATCATTGAAAAAACAAAATTAATTACCCAAGGAAAAAAAACACTCAATGAAAGGACTTCCCTAATGACAAAGTCCTAGGAAACTAAATTACAAAACTTGACCCATGCTAACATGTTACATTACAAAAATTTCCCACGTAGGGGAGCAGACATTCCGTGGAGACGAAGAGAGAGAAAAAAAAACTTTGGGGGCAGAATTGACCTGCTGAGCCATAAGTCTTCAACCTTGTCATACCCTAAGGTACATATCTTCATGGTACATGACGTTGACACTTTGGTGGTCAACATCGCCAAAACAATAAAAATGATTGACTCTAGTGTTTTCAGTAGATGTAATTGTTATGACCATGTGCCAATCAAATAAGTTATTTTCACATTTACTCATGGTTGTATCGACGATTGCTGCTATCTATTGATTTTAATGGATATGTCTTTTTGTTTGTAGGTATTGACAAATGGCCAGGAAAGCAAATACACAGTCATAATTACCGCGTGCCAGCTCCATTTCAAGACCGGGTATTTAAAGACAAACTTTATCCCCAAGTTGTTTCTATTCTAGTCAGAATGCTAAGTATCTATAACGAAAAGAGGTACTTTAGCAGAATTCGACAAGTGTTCATATATTTCCAGTGTGAGATGCATGTGAAGGAGCTCCTACATAGAAGCAACAGTTCTTTACCATACTCCATAACTAGATTTTTGATTTTGAGACCAGTCTCTATAAGGAGTATTGTTGCTCTTATAAGAAAGGTAGCTTGTACAGGAAATAGTGCTATCTTGCATTACAACAAAAACTACTGTCAAATTTTTGGATAGGTCCCTACTCTTTTCTATTCTTGGCTGGTTCCACATAGACACAATATTTACTGATTTAGTATATCACATCAAAGTGCTCACAAAAAGGTGCTAGAACAAAATATGTTTGCTGAAAATGCAAATTTTACTATGATTTTTATGATTATGTCCACCTCTTACATCAGTTTCCCCTTTCCTTGCTTATTTCCTTTCAAATTGTTGTGCTTGAACAGGCTTGACATATGTCTGTAAATGTTCCCGAGCATAAATCCTGTATCAAAAGAGATATTGTTGCAGAAAGTTTAGATGCCCCCACCCATTGGTGGGCACCTCATTAAGAGAACACTGCCCTGAGGGCGGGTGCATTACAACAACAATGTGCCTTGAGGACCACTACATTATAATAATCTCCCCCCATATGAGTTTGCCTCACAGGGGCACACCCGTGGGGGCCATCACATTAGCCCCCGTGAGGCTTGTCTTTGGAAACCCAAGTGCCCCGAGAGCACTGCAGCAGCTCCCATTTAGAGTCCCGTGCCCACCAACAATAATTGGTAATTCTGCAATTATTCAAATTATAATTGAAAAATTATATACTTTCTTTTCTTATAAGTATAATACAAGTTACCCAAAAACATATCATATTTGACTTGTAAATGTTAGGATTTAGGGTATACTCATCAGGTTGCACTTCAAATAATCAAGAGAGAACCAGAATAATATACAACGGTACCATTGTACCCAAATATAAACTATATTGTTGGAATATGACCCCTACTTATCGCTATCTGTCACTGAATGTTACTTGTTAGATCAATTCAGTATGTGCATGACCTGCTATTCCAAATTACGACATATGATGGTTGCAACTTGCAAGTAGAAATGTTTTAAATAGACTATGATTTATTGTATGCTCATCCATGTGAGCAAATGAATTAGGCACATGCATTCTAATAGGTTGATCCTTCATCTTGTCATGATCTACTTTGGATAGATTTTGTGGGGCTAATTGTGGGCTAGTAGTTGTGTAAGGTAGGCTTATCATTAATGTCCATAAGGGCCATCATCTGCTATATATATGTATATTGCATCAAGCGAAATAAATGAAGTGTTAGTGGAGAAGCTCTCTCTCTCACTTTTTTCTAACATGGTATCATAGTTGGAACGGGCCTGTCTCTCTCATGAGATTGGCCTGTAACATGGAATCTGTGAAGTCTAATCCTGTGTAAAAGTAGAGGATTAGATTAGTGTAGTGTATGTTATCACACAATTTGTACTTGCCCAAATCCCAAGGCAAGTGGATGCAAAATTGGCGTAACTGGGGATGACCTATCACTGTCACCTTAATAGGAAATCCCTTTCTGTTTAGGAGTATGTTGTGGTACCCTAGGGGAGACGTCCTAGTGACCTGAGGGTTTGAGAAGGCTAAGGCAAATGATAGAAGAAATTCTCTCCCGTCTCACAGGTCACTCAAGTTAAAAGGGTTCTTTAAGTCTTATTGAAGATGATGCAAAAGAATATTATTGTGTACCTGCCCAGAACAAGACAACAAAGCAAAAAGGGGCACTTTCCAAGTACCAAAATGATATTAGTGCTTCATAAGATAATGAACTCTTAAGAAATGTACTAGCTGATGTAAAGTTGCAGCAATGTAACAATTTATAACAGCAATGAGTATTTTGTAACAGCCACAAGATTTATGCTCTACAATGCTTGAATAAAGACTTGTAATAATAGCTTTAACTAGGCAATTTGATAATAAATAGTCACAAGCAGTTTTAGCAATATCTAGTTAGCATAACGTATCACTTTTAGGGTTAATTTGCTGTTGTTAGATGGATGTAGCAATCTTTTGCAACAACAAGAAGTAGGTTAATGATTTAGGCTAATCTAAGGTTAGTAGGAGTTAGTAGGTGTCCAAGAGAAGATGTTCTGAAAATTTGTTTGATCAATCAACACTTGTAATGGGTAGACTAGTGCCTTCTAGGGTAATGGAGTCAATGATGGCAGCAACAACTCTTAGAGGAAAATAGCAATGATAATGTTTAGTCAAAGGGGATGGAGAGGATGAGAGAGGTGTTGGTAGCCCAAGGCCTAAAAAATCCAACTCCTAGAGATAATAGCTAGAAAGTAATAAAAATTAGGCCCTAGCGATTTCTCTTTTCCTTTGACAAAATTGAAACAAAATATGCAATAGGCAATGAGGCAGGGTTACTAGAGTGCTACAATGGTAGGGCTCTAGTATCTACTTCTAGATAGGTGCCTTTCAAGAAATTTTAGCAAGTGGAAGACTATAGAGAAAAATGTAGTAACATATGTCTTTCTCCTAGGGTTTCAAGCAAGCAATTTCATAATCTTTGACATGAAACAAGTAAATTCACCATAAACGTTCATTCACAATAAAGAAATGCAGATTTTATACTTACTTCACCAAGAATAATCAAGCATAAACCATAGTTGAAGATCCTCCACATGAAGATTTGCCAAAATACACCAAGATTTGCCTCCTCCAAGAGGTGCGTGTTGCCGCCTTATACACACCTGGGAGACGTGGAAGAAATCTTCAATCCACTCGGTGTGTCCTTGGGGGCAAGTGAGAGTTAAGGTGCTGTCACCTAATCCTCAACTCCTCCATCTAGTCCAACTCCTAGCAAAGCCAAGGGGGGTAGTTCCTAACAAAAATATTAAGGCTTGAACTAAGCTAAGTACAAGAAATTAAATCTAGGAGTTTATTATTCATTCAACAATCAACCATAAATTGAAATACACATAAACCAATTATTCATCCACGATACAACATCAAACATATACTTGCATAAAGGATACTCAGGTACGTTTGTTAGATGCAAGTAGTATTAAAGTTGCTTCAAATAGATATCAAATGTAAAATGAAGCCTGTGGCTTTGCTGAATGTGAAAATTGAGACCAGTGCCTTAAAGTGAATCATGGGAAATGTAGTTCGTGTGTTTTATTAGGATAAATTGATGTTGAGTTAATGAAGGGTTTGGGCCTCCTTATGTATCGTTTACCAATCTAAAACTTGCCGACCGAGTGTGCCGCAGATCCAACAAGGTGAGTTGCCAGGTGATTTGACACACAGGTGAGTTGCCAGATGATTTGACACAAGACACCCAGGGTAGTGGTCTTAGACAAACAATACCACTTAGAGATTGTCCTAAATTCTAATTAATCTATCAACCAATCGCCATCCCAACAGAAACTTTACTTCCAAAGAAATCGAGACTAGCTCGCGAATCGAAGGGTCGTGAATCGCAATTTCAAAGTTGAGGAGAATTTGTTTATTTTAAAAGTGAAGTAAATAACTAAATTGAAATGTGAGACTAATTACTAATCCATTCCACTGTGCCTCTTTCGAGGAGCCGAGGGGATGGTTTATTTGCCAACTTGAAATTGCAAGAAATAAAGCTAATCTAGCAATTAGAGTTCTACTTTGCAAAAAGGAAATCTAATCTAAGTGTTGATTGCAGTGCTTTGTGATGAATTGAAAGATTACTTTAGCTTATCTTTAGTTATGAAAATTGGAATCTAAGCTAAAAATGCAAAATTTGAGACAATCACCAAAACATCGCTCCCCCCCTGAGGGGATGAAGAGTGAGAGCTTGTACCCACGGATTTTATTAAAGAACTTGCACAAATATTTATAGAAGCGACTTGTGACCATTCATTAGGGGGGTCACTAGTCTTTACAATGTTTTACAAAATACTTATTGAAGAAAGGGATGCCCCCGGGGGTCCCGGATGCTCCAACCACCAAAATGGATAGAACTTCCTCTTATCTGTTCGCCAACCTACACAAAACACAGCAAAACAAACAATGACAAAGATGCCCAAAAACACTTTGGAAGTGTCTGCTATTAATAGAAAGCCCCAAAATTGACTAAGTAAACTAGCATAAAATTGAGCAAAATGAACTAAAAAGAGAAAGCTAAAGAGCTTGTCTCCTTAGGGTCTTTGTTCGCTGTTTTAAAACAGCAATATAAAGGCACTCTAATTGCCAAATATGAAAAGTGAAATATTTAATAAAAGAACTACCCTTTAACCTATAAATGTTTTGAAAGAAAGCATGCTAAAAGGAGACTTTTCCTTTGCTAAATCTAAGTATTTAGATGAAACTTGAAAGTACAAACTTGAATCTAGCTTATCTCATGCATGTAGTCTTAGATATCCAGAATTTTAAATAAGGATAGATCTAAGATACTTTCATTTCCAACAAAGTAACCAAAAAATTATAACTTTTCTTTGGAGAAGGAGTGAGGGGAGAAAAATTGTAGCCTTGGAACCCTTTGGGCAATGGAGTCTTCTTGGCATGAAAGAGGGGCTATTGTCCCTTTTTGAATCTTGAAGATGAATATGATGCAAGCAAGCTCCACTTCCCTTCAAGTATGAGACCCTACAAGCTTTAACACACCCTACAAACACAACGCCAAATAGTAGTATCCTTACATATGAAATCTAAAAAGCATGTTAATCAAGCAAGAAAACATGAATTCCTTGATTACATATGAGAATCAACAAGATTTAAAATGCAAGCAAGCTTAGTAAATCTTGTTAAAAAGAAAGATAATTGAGCTAAGAAACAAACAAGTTTAATAGATCAAAGCTACACTTCAACAATTGAAATAAAATGTATCAAAACCATTTCACCTCATAGATTGGTACATGACAATGAGCATCCACACCAAGTTGCCTCCAAAGCCTTTCTTATTCCAATACAGAAAATGATAGTACAAATTACAATATGAAAACAATCCTTATCCCAACTCTAACTAAATATTGCAATGGGAGGATGCTCCTTTATATAGCCAAGGGGTGAGAAGATGGAGATGAGGAGGGCTTATCTAATTCTTGGTGAAGAGGGGCGAACCACTTGGAGGAGAAAACGTGCCAAATGGTAGCTATAGGGCTGCCACCTCTCCTACTACCTCAATGCATGCCAAATGGAAGGAGGAAGAGGGTTGAGGGGCACCACCTCTCAAGAGGTAAGCTGCCCACTCTAAAATGCCCCACCTCCTCAAGAGGGACGCACTTCCCTTTGGCACATGCTTAAATTAAAGGCATAGATGCCCCATTTTATTGCTTTGACCAATGAGAGTCTTCTTCTTGATGCTACATAGCTTTGATTCCAATTGCTCCCAACATGTCCCCACATGTTTCCTTGATTTTTCCCTGTCAATTTTTTGAGAAAAATGATTTTTAAGTGATTAAATCACTATTTTGCTCAACCAAGTGGGTAATTAGGTGATATGGGTGCTCTAGGTCCAAAAATGAACACCCCCATGACATATTAAGTCCCCCTGAAATTCACTTTTTTTTAATACATCTTTATTTTTTAATTAAAAATTATTTTTTTTTTATTTTTTTCTTTAATTAATTGAAAAATAAACATCCTAAGGGGGATTTAGCATATTTCCATAAGACTCTAAGAGTATGTTTAACATGGTAATACACACTAGACACTAGGATTAGATCCATGCTCGCTTCCAATCCATGGGCATAGACTCCTAGCCTGAGGGATTGAGTGAAAAACTTCAAAATTATAAATGGGTTCTAAAACAACAAAATATATAATTAGTAAGTAAAACACCTGTGAGTATAACTCACGCTAGGGACTTGTTGTCCTTATACACCCTTGCAAACTTGAGCTAAGTCCCACACCTAGTGTGTCCTCTGAGACACAATGTCTAAGCTCCCGCCCACACCGTCACCTTGACAGAACTTCTTCCGCCTAGGCTTACTCCTAGGGAAGCCAAGGGGGTGGTCTAGGATCAAAGACAAGTGTTGGTTAGCTAGCTAGGAAGCACAAATCCCTAAGAGGGGCTGCCCTAGCTAGGGTTTGGGGTTTTGGAAAGAGTGAAACGAATTAGTGAGGTGTAGGCTTGAGAATGGGTGCTTCTATCCATCCAAGAGGGGCGCCTTAGTTACCTTGGGATGACCCAAATGCCAAGATTAGAAAGTTGTTAGGGTTTTGGATGGGTTACGGCCCATTCACAATGAAGAGGGGCGCACTAAAGGAGGGAAAAAGGGGGGCGGCTAGGTCTAGGAAGAGTCTTGGGAAAGGGAAAGGCCACCATGAGGGCGCCTAGGATAGAGGAAGACAACCCACCTTCCCTTTTTGGAACGTTGGTTAGGTATAGGGCGAGGGGAGTGCAACCCCATCAAAGGAGGCTACACCACCAAGGAGGACGAGGGTTTAGGGTGTGAGAGTTAGTTAGAGAGGGGTCTAGAGGTTAGGGTTTTGGTCTTTAGGTTTTGGTAGCCTAGGGGAGCCCTCCATTACGTGTGGAGTGTCTTTGAGCCCCCAAGGAATAAAAGAAGAATTTAATCGAGGGTCGAACCCCCTTAGGGCAAGCAAGGTAAGCAGGGTCAAAACCTAATTAATAAGTTAAATTAAGTTAGGGAAAAGGTTGGGAAGGGGTTGGGTAGGTTAGAGGGTCTCTTCTTGCCACTTTCCACCTTTCATCCACTCATAAACTCAAAATTACAATGACTTTGGTGGATTTTTAATAAAATCACCTTTAGCAATTAAAATTGCCGTTATAGACTGACTGACACTCTAAGTGGACTTTGGACATAGCAAAAAAATAGTCCCATCGAAAGGAACTTGGCCAAGTAAGTGTAGGAGGCATTCCATTCATTTTGAGCAATAATACCCCTATCTTTCTCCCAAAGACTAAGTTTTACAATATTAAGCTCAAAATAATTAATTAATTAAATTAATTAAAATTTAATTAATTAAAAAAAACTAATCTGACCTCTGACGGAATTCGCTAAACCTCATTAATGCCCAACATGGTCATTTACAATAATCCTACAAGGTTACTCGATGAACGAGATCACCAGAGCGCATTCCACCACTTTGAAGGAAGCCTGTGGAGGGAAAATCCCCAATGGGAATTAACTCGGACTAGTTGTGGGCCAATGCTAACCCCGAGATGAAAACCCCCATGAAAGGAACTCCCCGGATGTCAACATCCAAGGTACCGACCTAACTATGATCCATGCACACATTATTACATTATATACCCCTGCAGGGGTGCGGAAACTGGGCTTACAAAAATTTAAGTGCCGGTGTTTAAAACACCCAGTAGAACCATCACTGTCTCTGACATAGAATAATCATCATGATAATGAGTTGACCCTCTCGCTAAACCAGCTGTCAACATCTCGCTCCACATGGGGATGTGTGGTTGATCAACTCAAACGAGACGGAAATCATAATGAATCCAAGACCTACAAAAGTGATGCTCACACAATGCGCACTCCAAAAATTTTAACACAGTACATATTCACAATGATAAATGAAATCAAATAATATAAAACAACATTTACACAATGAAATCTCTAAAGTACAACAATAAAAGTACAACATGAATTATGATACGAGAAAAAATTTCTAAGCACATAATGACATAATAAATTGAAGTAATACAAAATCAAACTACAAGGAAAGGTTAGAGATATTGGCAACCACCCATGCAATGGGTGAACTGGTGCCACAGGTGTTTGAATAATCCCGAAACTGTGGATGACTCACGAAGACCCTTCCCAAGTTTGATCAACTTGGAACTTTTCAAAAGGAAGAACCAACCAAGTACCATTATCCTTCTTCCTTTCAACCAAACACCGGAATATGACAAGCCCCGAATTCTCAATATTCCCCGCCGCCATGACTGTCAAGGTTGGAGGCTAACCAATACTCATAATGATATGACATTGATAAACCTAAGTCAGCCTCTTCCACCTGGCCATACCGTGACTAATCCTATCCCTCGCTGAAAAGTCAGAAGAACACATCATCGAACCACTCGCGATCAAGTTTACTTCAAAATTTTCAAAGCTTTTCTTCAAATAGATTGGTTCATCTGGAGGTGGGTGGGGACTCAAATCACCTAGATATTCAACATCTTCTAAACTCAAGTCTCTTCACTACAAGATAGATGACTGGGTCATCCATGGATTCATCTCGAATTTCCTCATGAACTTCCTATTTTTCTCTGCCAAGCTCAAGTCCATGGGGATCAGAACAAATAGAAGTTTCATGGAAATCATCTTCCATGATTTGCAATTGATCTTCTATGGCCAAAATCAAGCCCATTTTATGTTTCCCACATGGTTCCTCTCGAAGGTCAGATACTCAATTGTTTTATTAAATTTCTAATGGGTTGATGGATACACCTTCGAATTGAACTCATTTTTTATATAATTAAATTTTTTATAATTCCCATCGCTACATAAAACATCAACTAATGAATTGTAAGTATCCTGCCGATGACGTCCAAACTGTTTCAAAAAGGCATGCAACAAATCCTGTATGTTTTTGAATGTGTTATCAGGCGAGTCGTGGAACCAATCACTTCCCCGTTCACCAACAAGGGTAAAAACAAATAATCGATAAGAACATCTCATAAATAGGTGGATCACACCACTCCCTGACAAACTCATCAACCTTGCGACGGATTCTCAAAGACTGTGCATGATCAAATCGAATGTTATCCAAAGATTCTCTCGTGATATGTCATGAGGGTAACCAACACCTCCTGAAAAATCAATAGGACCAAAAAAAAAAAAAAAAAAAACTGGGACCCAAAATTACTAAGTGACCAACAAGAAAGACAAAGATGCCAACTTCATCCAAAAACTTTCTCAAGTTGAAAGATGAAACACACAGAAATGCTGTGAATTCCTTCTGAAAAATGCCTTGTCAAATTATTTAAAAGTGGAGTCGCCAGATGACCAAAGTTTACTGCAAAACAAGGGGCATCAAACAAAGCAAAACAAGAAGGAAACAAAAGTTAGATTTATTGCTTGGGGAACAAGGATTGATACCGTTGAGTGCTCTTCCTTCCAAGAATTTCAAGTGTACCAACAAGTGATTGCTCCTGCGTACTTGATAGATTATTTCAATGGAGTCACTAATTGGAAAAGAATCACACCAAGCTAACCAATGCAAGTTCAAAGAATTAGTTCTGGTTTTATTACTTGGTTCTAAAAAATAAAGAATAAAGAAAGCTCTGTTAGACCAAGGATAAATGACTTATCCCAAGAATGCGCCAAAGATGTTGTTGCCCTTATGCACACTTGCAAACGTGGAGCTTTCTCAAGTCCATCGCTCATTTAGTGTGCCCTCGAAGACACAATGTATAAGTTCCAGCCCACACTGTCACCTTGACAGAACTTCTTCCGTCTCAGGCCAGCCCCTAGGGAAGCCAAGGGGGTGGTCTAGATCAAAGACAAGTGTTGGTTAGTTAGCTAGAAGCACAAATCCCTAAGAGGGGGCCTAGCTAGGGTTTGGGGGCTTTGGAATGAGGGAAAAACGAATTAGTGAGGTGTAGGGCTTGGATTGGGTGTTTATCCATCCAAGAGGGGCGCATTAGTTACCTTGGGATGACCCAAATGCCAAGATTAGAAAGTTGTTAGGGTTTTAGGTTAAGTTGGGTCAAAAACCAACCAAGGGGGCGCACCTAGGAGAGAAAGATGGCGGCTAGGTCTAGGAAGAGTCTTGGGAAGGGGAAAGGCCACCACATTTAGATAGAGGGAAGATAACCCACCTCTCTATTTTTGGAACGTAAGTGAGAGGTTAGGAGAGGGGAGAGTGCAACCATCAAAGGAGGCGCACCACCAAGGAGGACGGAGGGCTTAGGGAGTGAGAGTTAGTTAGAAAGGGGTCTAGAGGTTGTGGTTTTGGTAGTTTATGGTTTTGGTAGCCTAGGGGAGCCCTCCACACATGTGTGAGAGTGTCTGAGCCCCCAAGGAATAAAAGAAGAATTTAACGCTGAGGGTCGAATTCCCTCTTAGGGCAAGGTAAAGGTGGTCAAAAACTCAATTAATAAGTTAAATTGCTAGGAAAAGGTTGGGAAGGGGTTGGGTAGGTTAGGAGGGTCTCTCTGCCACTCTTTCCACCTTTTCATCCACTCATAAACTCAAAATTACAATGACTCGTGATTTTTAATAAAATCACCTTAGCAATTAAAATTGTCATATTGACTCTAACTCCACTCTAAGTGGACTTTGACATAGCAAAAATAGTCCTAATCGGAAATAAACTTGGCCGCGATAAGTGTAGGGAGTGCTATTCCATTCATTTTGAGCACAAATACCTATCTTTCTCCCAAAGACCTAGTTTTTACAATTTGGGCTCAAAAATAATTAATTAATTAAATTAATTAAAATTCTAATTAATTAAAAAACTAACTTGGACTCAACGCACTCACAAAACCCCACACCGGCCCAACATGGTCATTTACAATAATCCTAAAAAAGGTTAATCAGTGAATGAGATCATCAGAGAGCCTTCCACCACTTTGGAGGAAGCCCGGGAGGGAAAAACTCAATGGAATTAACCTGACTAGTTAGGCCAATGCTAACCCCCGAGATGAAACTCATGAAAGGAACTCCCCCGATGTCAACATCCAAGGTAACACCACCTAACTATGATCCATGCACACATTATTACATTATATACCCCTGCAAGGGTGCGGAAATTCCGCTTACAAAAATTTAAGTGCTAGTGTTTAAAAACACCCAGTAGAAACATCTCTCGCCTCTCTAATTTAGAATAGTTCATGAAATGAGTTGACCGTGCTAAACCAACGGCCATCAGACTTAAGGTATGTCTTTACAAGTTCATCATGCAACATCTCTATTACAATTTTTATGGAAATGTGAAAAGGTTGGTCTTAAAGACCTACTGAACTTCAATCCTCCAACTTGAACAATAATAAATTCAAACTTCATACCATCGAAATCCATCCTAGTAAACTTTGGTGGATAACAAAGGCACAATTCACTAAATTTCAGCCAATAACCCCAGAGAGGGTTGGAATTTCACCACCACTTGTGTGATGAGTCAATGATGAAAAATGAGAGTTTTATCTCTATTTATACAATAATTATGACCTTCAATTAATTTTAGGTCATCAAAAGGTCACATGGCCAAATTACATGAAAGCATCCAGTTTTTTACACACCAATACCAAACCCTAAATCATTTTAGAGGTGACGCCATGCCCTTCTAGGTTGACGCTGAGTGCCTTGGTGGAACGCTACCCTGGTCCGCAAAACGTTAGGTCAAGCCCTCGATGATGCCGCGACGCTACTAGTACACAATAATCAGCTTCCATAATGCCAATCCCGGACAACCGGGTGACACTAGGGTCATTGGGGCAGACGCCATGGGCCTCCCAAGGCCAACGCCCAAGTGGAAGAGCAAGATCCCACCGGGTCTAGGTCATCATCCAAAGTGTTCGCTGTGAAAAGTCCTTCTTCTTCTTGATGCAAGTTCGATGATCTCGCCTCTTTTGGTTGGGGTCACAAAATCCATTTGTTGGGCTTTCAACCCATGGAGGTCCGAGCTAATCATCTTCCCATATGTACCGGTCCACCGGCAAAGTCCCCGCAATCATCAGTTAGCGCACGCCTCCACGGGCTTCAAGTCGTGGATCGCAGGGAATGTCAATCACATCCAATAATCAAATTACTCCAGCAAACATGTGCATCAAACCCCTTTACCTAGATAAATGCTCAAAGGCATTGCGCTTTAACAACAAGTTTGGAGAGGGTCTCCGGATGTCCTATTGGGCTAATCCTTTTCAAGTTTGGGGTGTTTCGCAGATAATCTAGGTCATGTAAGTGTGTGAAATGGTGTAGGGAAATGTTTAAGCGTAGGGTGCAGTGATAACAGGAAATGTAGGTCTTGCCCGCGGGTGCCTTTCAGAGGGCGCAGCTTTACCTTGTCGCGAATGCCATTGTTTCAGCCCATTCAATGCCTTTATTGTTAGTCTTATTGCCTTCCTCGGCCTTTTCTTTTCAAGGGAAAAGTTGGGGACATCAGTCTTGGCGCAGGACCAAAGGTGACAATGTTACCCACAAGCATTTCAATGAAATGAGAAGGTCGGGCTTGTGATGAGACCCAACCACTACCCTGGTTTAGTGACCGTGATAGATGCAGGTGTCATACCGCTACATGCCCATGGACCTAATAGGGCTAGCTCATGATGAGACCTCCCCATCCACCAACTAGACCTTGAGTTTTGTTTTATCTAACGGGTCCCCCTTTCTTACCGAAGCCTTTATCGCTTCTCGTGAACTCGGCTAAGCATCTCAAAGGTTTTATTTTGGCTTTTAACTCTTCCAACTACTTTTACCGGGTCTGCTATCGCATCGGGCTTGTGGTGGAAAGGTTGGGCCAGCTTGAGTCAAAGGTAGAAACCGGCGAATGTGAGCTTCCCAACGACCGTCACCCTCGATGTGGGGCTCTTTTTGTTTAGGAGGGCAAGTCCAAGGAGACGTCCCTAAGTCAATCTCGATAAATGAAGGCTAATGAATAAAGGCCAAGTCAAAAAGGAAACCCTTCCACGCATTGATGCCCGACATAAGATAGTCACCAAGATATAACCAATCGCTAATGCACCCGCCATAGACAAAGACAAAGAAAACTAGAGGTGCTTGCAAGTGATTAGTACTTCATAAAACCAATGACTATCTCTAATACATGAGCAATTAATAAATGCCATCATTGACGGTTACCGATGGTATTACCAGCAAAGACTTATATCACTTCCAAATAAAAGCATAAAGGACAAATAGCATTCAATGTGTGCAATTTAAAACCATGTATCATATTAATAATGCATTAAATGTGTCAAATCAAGCTCATACATTGTGCTGCCACGTCACCGCGATAACGTTGCTACAATAGGTATGACGTAATAAAAGATGACAAAGAGCCAAAACGCTTTGTCAATTAGCTTAGGAACATAAACATCAGCTCAATGCCAATCAATAGGGCTGCTAATTATCACAACGCTGCAGGTATGCTTCAAAGAAAAGGAGTAATGACGTCACCATGATAATGTTATTTCAAGGTGACGCCGTTTCCTGTCAACTAGTCAAACAAAGAGGAAAAAGAGCCAACGCTTTGCACCAATCAATCTCAATAGAAGTCAATAGCTCAACACCAATCAAAGAAAGACAAGTCAACACTTTCATAAGGTCAAACAAGAGTCTCAATCATGCATGACGTCATTGCCTAGATATTTTTGTTGTTTTGCAGGATAGCTAGCAAAAGTGGACGTTACGCCCAACCTGTAAAAGTTCAATTTAACTCCACTGCTATGAAGAGGGAAGGAGGCCAGACCTTTCTATCCAAGCAAAAGTCAAAATAAGGTGCGGCCCTGTCTTCTTGTTAGTCCTAAAATCGGCTAGGTTTAGTAGGTAGGGTTAGTTAGGGCTTGCAAATTGGAAATAGTTTGAAAGTTTTCTAGGGCACAACAAGCTTCGAAAGAAACAACTCTAGACTAGTGCCTGGGTTAATGGACAAAATGGAAGTGAAGCTAATGGTTTAGAAGGCATTCAAACCTAGGAACAAGAGGCCTAGGGTTTAGTGGTGTTGCTAAAGCAAGGCCACTAACCCTAACCCTAAAGAGTAGTGCTATTACCTAGGTGTATAAAGTTGTTAGGGCCTAGTGCTTCAATCTTCTTCCTAGGACTTTCTTGGCAAAACGGCTAGCTTATAAGGATGAATCTAGGGCTGAAAAAGTGTTGCTCAATACAAGGCTCTCACAAACCCTAGAAGTAAAACCCTAGGTGTAACTTTGCACTAGGCCTAAGATCATTTCTTTCTTCAATTCAAACTCAAACTAGCCAAGATAAAAGAGGGTTAGTGTAGCTAAAGCTAGGCTAAACCTTCTCAAATCCAATGGTTAAGTATGCTCATGCTATGGGGACATGAAGTCTCAACCTACTTGTGTGTAGACTCCTAGGGTTTCAAGGATTAAGTTCAAAACAACAAGATAACAATGAATGTAAATGTCTAACCACAACTATTCAATCAAGAAGCTTTGAAGAAAACACTTACAAGATCATGAAGAAACTTTAATCCACCTCTAGTTGTAAACCTTTCCAATAGAATACAGCACCACTTCACCAAGAAATAACACCTTCAAAGAGCCGCGCGCTATCACCCCAAGAGACAAAAAATACAAGACAAGAGCTAGAGAGTACTCAAATGAGAGCAAGTTGTGTTAAGGATCAAATAAGAGGGAAAACATCCCCATTTATACAATACGCTGACCTTTAATTCAAAAAATAGGTCAACAAAATAGCCGACATGGCTAAATGTCAGCTTTTTAAATCATTTGTCACTTTTACATGCTAAATGCCAAAAATAAGCGGAAATAAGGAAGACGCCAAGCCCCTCAAGGGAGACGTTACCCCTCTTAGGGCATGACAAACAACACATGAGCAAAACGTTGCCCCACCTAGGGCTCCAAAGATCATCCCACACCGCGCAAGCAAACAATCCTTAAGAAGGTCGCCACGCACCTCGAAATCGCCCAAGATCAATGGTGGCGGCCCCTCGCCCCATCACAATCAAGGCCCACTGGCTGTAATGATCCCCATAAGCCATACCCATGTCAAAACGGCCTCCGAGGGCGCCCTTCTTCTCCTCCTCGGTAAGGGCTCGCCACACTACCGCCCTCAAGCACCGCCATCCTTAACGCTCCATCCGATACTTCACCATGGAGGTCCGAATCGATTATCCACTCTACGTGCACCGGACTGCACCGTCCTCACCGCATGGTCCTCGCATCGTGTTACTTTTCCCTTCCATGGGCTCATCACTCCTAGACATCATAGCAAATGTAAATCAAATTTCATCATTAAAATTATCAAATGTATGCATAACACCCCCTAACAAATCTTCAATAGCTCAAAGACCTTTACAATGACCCACCATACAAAGTCAAAATAACCAAGGGCAACCTATTGGGTCAATACCACAAGAACTGGAAAGTTTCAGCAAAGGGTCATCCAAAACATGTATAGTGACGTTGATATGGTTTTAGGGATGTCCGGTTATAGTTAGACCTATTGGTTTCGCCTCAGGTGCCTTTGTAGTAGCGAAATAATTCGCCATGTGGATGCAATTTTTCCAAGCCCTTATTGCCTTATCTTTCTTTATTTATATTTCGCTACAAGCCTTGACAAAGAGGATAATCGCCTTCGGCTAGGTGGCTGAGCTTCCATGTTGTTACCCACTAGGTATCTTCATCGAAATGATAGGGGCCGGGCTCGCATGAGACCCTTCCTTTGGCTATGCAACCAAAGGTCAATGCCCTCGCTTGTAACCGGATGGTGGTAATGTCATACCGCTAAATACCTATGAATATAATGGGTCGGGCCAGTGATGAGACCTCCCATCCTCTTTAAGTTAGGTCTTGCACTTTATTTATTTATCATTTTCTTAGGGTCCCTCAGCTTTATGAGAGGCCTTTTATTGCTCGGGGATCCCTTGGCTAAGCATCTCTAGGTTTTGATTTTCCTATGGCTTTTATCTTTACCACCTGCTTTTACCTCCTCGGGCTCTTTAGCCCCTTCTTCCCACAAGACAAGATGTACCGTGGTCCTCCCAATGCAATGTAATTTTATTAGGGGAAATGGATAGATGAGCGGGTTTTAAGATGAAAAGGTGATAATATGAGAGGGACGGACGATGGTTCTTCAAACACCCTTTGGTGGAGCAACTGAAACCTATGGATACCAACTTGCTAAACTACCCCATCAATCACCCCTCGACAATGGTCAAGGGATTAGTGTAAGATCCAAGGGCCATCCAAAGTGAAAAGAGATCTAATGCATACATAATGTAATGTTATAATGATCAAATATGACACATACCATGATACCGACCAATTACCTCATGGAGCAAGAGCCTTCTTTGATGCAAGCCCAAGCCGTAGTGATGGAGGCTGGTACCGCCGGGCGAGAAACCGCTGAGAAGAAGAAGATGGGTCCCTCCAGACCATGCTCAGGTCGCTCCTCCGCTTCCGGTACCCACATGTCTAGGACCATGTGGGCCTCGAGACATGATCTCCTAGTTATCCCTAGATATCGATAACATCTCGCTCCAACTCGACGACATGTGCTAACCGTAGAGTGCACGAGAACCTAAGCATCTCTCGACCGACCTATGACCTCGCCACACTCGAATAAAAGGTATCGACAAGAGACGTGGGTGGTATTGGCACCCGCAGCAAATGTATATATTAATGTGCATATAGGCAGTAAATGATTGTGCATATCAGGCAATAGAAACAAGAAAGCAAACAAGAAGCGCATATAACAAGAACAATCAATGCCGTATAATACACGGGAGTGGATACTTTACTCGCCAGATCATGTCCCACCACCCCGTAATTTGAGGAGGCGCCCATCATCGGGTAATGGGCTTCCCTCTAAGGTGGACAAGTAATAAGAATTATCCATCATTCCATTCCACCTTTGAAGGGTCCGAGCCATGCTTGTTTACTTTCTTTTACATTAGTAGGCTCTCCTTTCTCGGTATCCCACATCCAAACTAACTCTCCCTTCTCGTATTCCGAATCTTGCGCCTTTCATCTTGTTGAATAACCCCGGTATATTGTAAATCGTAGGAGGGTATGTCCGAGGAATTCTTCGGTGGTTGGGATGGACGATCCAAGACATCATTTTCGCTCTTAGGTCTTTTCGCATCTTGATCGGTCTCCCAACTTCTTTATTCGAAATTGATCTAGAAGTTGTTGATACTCTTCCTTCTTGGGCCACTCGATCTGGTCAAAGCCTTCTTCCGTAGTAAAGGGCATATCTTCCGATGAGTAATCTTAAGAGCTTGTATCACGCCCTCTCATTGCTTATTTTCTCAAGTAGGTCAACATCATGCACATGAGTTGTATCGGGCTGCACGCTGGAGTAATCTTGCATTTGTCCCATCCTTTAAAGGTAATCGCAAAATGTGAGATCCATCTCAAGAAACCCTCCAATCGCACTGAATTTTCTAGACAAGAGCATTCCCACACATCCGAACATCAACCACTATTATGTCTATGTAAACTAAAGGAATTTCCTGAGAAAGTGCTTCAATGTTCTCAATGACACCATGTGTGGGTATGTGACCTAGATTCGAATCAAGAACGTTTCTATAAGGCCTTGTTACCTTTAGGCCCATTTGCTGGATAACTTTAAGAGACATCATGTTTGCACCAAAACCCGTATCTAGCATGCAATTGTTGAGATACTTATTGTTCATCCGAAGAGTCATGAAAAAGGGAGGAATATCCCCATAGTGAATCCTGAAATCATTTGCCTGCAACATAATAGGACGATCCTCAGGCTCAGGTGCTCCCCGCAGTTAGTTATTGAAGCTGCTGTTTGATTGTTGGTATTTAATAGCTTCCTTAGAGGAACATTCACGCTTCATTTTGCCAAAGCTCCTTCAAAATCAAAATCGAGAGAAATTCTATCAGCTTTGGTATTCTTGGGAGGAGGAACTTCAAAAGATTTTGATTGACTGCCGAGATTGCCTGTGTTCTTCCTCTAATAAAATTTGATTTCTTTCTTCTTCAACTTCCGTGATTCTCGATCCAAGTTGTTGATTATTGCCAACCTTGTTGCTCGAGCCGCTTCCTTCATAGCTTGTTGATGCTCTTCATCGGTTATGTTTATCCGAGGACACCGAGAAGAAATCAAAGGTGTTGACTTGTTGTTGGTCAGCATGAAAAGGACATTCATGCTGATCAGCAACAAGTCAACGCCTTTGATTTGTTGTTGGTTAGCATTATAAGGGCTCTCATCTACAGCATTGGCATTGGCTAAAGTATTTGGGACTTCGTTGTCATTTTCTGGCCTGTAACTCTGATTTCCCTTCTGAAAAGGCCCCTTGGTGCGGGGGCTAGCTATCGGTTTGAGATCTCTCAAGCTTCACAACCCGGTTCATCATCTCTTCCCGGATTTCTCATGATGGTATCCACCGAGATTTGTAGCTTGTCGATACTAGTGCATAAATCTGAATCAAGTTCAGCATTGTGGATCGGCCTTCCGCTTGATATCCGCCTTTGCTCTTGGTTTGGCAAAAGGCTCAATCTTTGTTGACAAAAGGTTTCCTTCAATTTTAGTTGCACTTTCCTGAGTTTTGAATGGATTGAGGATTCTTGTCCCTGCGAAGATATCCCAATTGGCCATTGAAGGATCTAGTATAAAGATGCACAAGATAATCATCCGTTGGTTTATGACTTTGAGGAACTCACCGGGGCGCGGCTTCAAATCTTGCATGGTACTCTCTTATCGCCTCATTCTCACGCTTGGCAATCCCATACAATCGGGTAAGCAAAGCATATTAGGTTCTTCTTTGATGCTCCACCTTTAAGGAAAATTTCTTCAAGTTGGCCCATGGTTTTAACACTCCCATCAGTTTGCCTGATGGGAGTATTAAAACCAACGTCTTGCAGCATCATAAAGTGTGGCTGAAAAAGCTTCATGACCAAGTCTCTCGCGATCATCGGCAATAGGGTGTAGCCGGAAAAACGCCTTTAAGTCGCTTCATGTTCTTTAGCACCAATAGCATCAATCCCTGTGAACAATCCAAATCCTATCCATAATCAAAGATAATGGTCATCCAATTTGTTCAAACCCTAGGATAACCAGGTATAGCCGACATGTCTAAGGGTTTGAACAAATTTAATGACCATTGTCTTTGATTAACAACAAGGTTTGTAGTAGTAGTGGAAGTTCAGCCAGACATGTTTAAAGGAAGCTTCTTCCAAAGAGAGATTTGACAACATGTGAATTAACGGGAGGCTTCCTTTGAAGGTTATAGAGGGTTTTGGTACCTCTTCTTATTTATTTTAGGAGTCGCCTGATAGTTTTCTTGAAACCACCAAAGAAATAGGGGAAAGGCTAGTTGAGTCGCCAGGTAAGCAAAGCTACCAAAGATATGTCGTTGAGGAATGTAGACTCGCTATTCCCTAAGAACGGCGCTCAAAATGTTATCGCACGGGTTTGTGGTGGAAAGGTTAAATAGCTTGAGTCAAAGGTAGAAACCGCCGTAAAAGGAGCTTCACCACCCAATCGCCAATTGCATAGCTCTTCATTTAGAGGCAAGTCCAAGGAGACGCCCCAAGTCAATCCGATAAATGAAGTGCCAATGAATAAAGGCTGTCAAAGGAAACCCTTCCACATTGATGCCCGATATAAGATAGTCACTAAGATATAACCACCGCTAATGCACCTGCGCCATGTAGACAAAGACAAAGAAAACTAGAGGTGCTTGCAGTTGGATTAGTACTTCATAAAACCAATGACTATCTCTAATACATGAGCAATTAATAAATGCTATTGACGGGTCAATGATGGCTAATAAAAGCAAAGACTATAATCACTTCAATAAAAGCATAAAGGACAAATAGCATTCAATGCGTGCAATTTAAACCATGTATCATATTATCAATGCATTAAATGTGTCAAATCAAGCTCATATGATGCGTCGCCATCACATCAGATAATGCTGCTACAATAGGTATGACGTCAATGAAAAGATGACAAAGAGCCAAAACGCTTTGTCAATTAGCTTAAGAACAACAACACCAACCAACGCCAACTACTAGGGTCACATCTATCACAGCTATGATGTATAAGCCAAAGAAAAGGAGTATGATCGCCACCATGATAATGTTATTTCGCTAGACGTCAAGTCTTGTCAACTAGTCAAACAGAGAGAAAAAGAGCCAAGCTTTTGCACCAATCAATCTCAATAGAAGTCAATAGCTCAACACCAATCAAAGAAAGACAAAGTCAACACTTCAAACGTCAGTCTCAATCATGCATGATCAGTCACGCCTATGATATTTCTTTGTTGTTTTGCGTTAGCTAGCCAAAGTGGACGCTTTGACAAATTCAACCGTAAAATTGCAATCTAACTCCACTGGCCATGAAGAGGAAGGAGCTGCATCTTTCTATCCAAGCAAAGTCAAAATAGGCCAACGTTGTCCTCTTTAAGGTTAGTCTAAACACTAGGTTAGTTAGGGTTTGCAAATTGGAAATAGTTTGAGAGTTTCTAGAGCACAAATAAGCTTCAAAGAAACAACTCTAGACTAGTGCCTTGGGTTAATGGAGTCAAATGGAAGTGAAGCTAATGGTTTAGGAAGGCTTCAAACCTAGGAAACAAGAGGCCTAGGGTTCAGTGGTGTTGCTAAAGCAAGGCCACTAACCCTAACCCTAAAGAGAAAAGGCTTACCTAGGTGTAGCTAAAGCTAGCCTAGTAAGCCCAATCTTCTCCCTAGGGACTTTCTTGGCAAAACGGGCTAGCTTATATAAGGATGAATCTAGGGTTGAAAGTGTTGCTCAATACAAGGCTTCTCATAAACCCTAGAAGTAAAACCCTAGTGTAAACTTCTAATTAGGCCTAAGATCACTTCTTTCTTCAATTCAAACTCAAAACTAGCCAAGATAAAGAGGGGTTAGTAGTTAAAGCTAGGCTAAACCTTCTCAACCAATGGTTATATGCTCATGCCATGGGGACATGAAGTTCAACCTACTTGTGTGTAGACTCCCTAGGGTTTCTTCAAGGATTGTCTAAAACAACAACAAGACAACAAATGAATGTAAAATGGGCTCCAACCAAAACTATTCAATCAAGAAGCTTGAAGAAAAACACTTACAAGATCAAGGAAGAAACTTTAATCCATTCCCCTAGTTGTAAACTCCACTAGCACATAGCACCATCACCAAGAAATAACACCTTCAAAGAGTTGCGCTATCCCCTCCAAGAGACAAAAATACAAGACAAGAGCTAGAGAGTACTCTCTCAAATGAGAGCAAGTTGTGTTATGATCAATAAGAGGGAAAAACATCCTCTATTTATACAATATTGACCTTAAAATTAAAAATAGGTCAACAAAATAGCCGTATATGGCTAATACCCAGCTTTAAATCATTTGTCACTTCTACATGCTAAATGCCAAAAAATAAGCGTAACATGAAGCTACTAAGCCCCTCATGGAGATCGCTTAGCCCTCTTAGGCATGACAAATCCATCAACTGAGTGGAACGCTGCCCTCCCGGGCTCCGCATCCCACACCGCAAGCTAAACAATCCCAAGAAGGCTGCCACCTGCCCTCGAAATCTAGCATCAATGGAAGGCCCCGTCTATCATGGTCCACGCCCACCTCGTCAAGGGTGATCCCCATAAGCCACAATCTATGTCAAAAACGGCCTGAAGGTGTCCTTCTTCTCCTCTCCGGGTAAGGGATCGCCACACTACCGCCTCCGCCACCCGCCATCCCAATCGCCCATATCCGATGGGCTCTTCACCTCATGGAGGTCCTAACCGACATTCCCATGTGCACCGATCCTCCTGGTACCGCCCTCACGCATGGTCCCGCACATCAAAAGCTACGCCTCCATGGCCTATCAGCCCCATCATAGCAATGTAACCAAATTTCATCATTAAATTATCAAATGTATGCATAACACCCCTCTTAACAAATTCTAATAGCTCAAAGACCTTTACACTGCACTCCAGCACCATACAAAGTCAAAGTAACCAAAGGGCAACCTATTGGGTCAATACCCACAAGAACCTGAAAGTTCCAAGAAAGGGTCATCCAAAACATGTATAGTGACGGAATGGCTCTTAGGGATGTCCGCTATAGTTAGACCTAGGGTCGGGTTTCACCAGGTGCCTTTGTAGGAGGCGAAGCCTGCACTGGCCATGGATGCAATTTTTCCAAGCCCTTATTGCCTTATCTTCTTTATTTATATTTCTCGCTACAAGCCTTGACAAAGAGGACACCGGCCTTGGCTAGGGTGGGCCGTGAGTCGACAAGCATACCACTCAGTATCTTCACTTAAATGATAGGGTCGGCTCGAGAGACCCTTCCTTTGGCCATGCAACCAAAGGTCACCGGCCTGGCTTGGTATAAACGATGGTGGCAATGTCATATCGCTAAATACCTATGAACATACAATGGGTCCGCCCGTGATGAGACCTCCCATCCTCTTAGTCTGTACTTTTATTTATTTATCATTTTCTTAGGGTCCTTCGGTTTCTTATGAGAGGCCTTTATTGCCTTCTAGGGGATCCCCCTGGGCGAAGCATCTCTAGGTTATTCTTCCATGGCTTTTATCTTTTACCAACAGCTTTTACCTCCCTGGCCTTAGCCCCTTCTTCCCACAAGACAAGATGTACCCGTGGTCCTCCCACGTAATGCACTAGGGGAAATGGGATAGATGATGTGGTTTTGAAGATGAAAAGGTGATATGAGAGGACGGATCGATGGTTCTTCAAACCCCCTTTGGTGGCTAACTGAAAACCTATGGATACCAACTTGCTAAACTACCCCATCAATCACCCCTTTAATAATGGTCAAGGATAGTAAGATCCAAGCAGCTATCCAAAGTGAAAGAGATCTAATGTATACATAATGTAATGTTATAATGATCAAATATGACACATACCATGATACCTCGGACCAATTACCCATGTGGAGCAAGATCCTCTCTGATGCAAGGCCGGGTCGGTAGTGATGGAGGCCGGTACCGCCGCGTGACAAAACTGGCCGAGAAGAAGAAGATGGGTCCTCCAGACCATGCTCAGGTCGCTCCCGCTCCTCGGGTAATTCCATGTCTAGGACCATGTGGGCCTCGAGAGACATGATCTCCTAGTTATCCCTAGATACCGATATCAGGCCTTTAGCCCCTATTCCCACAAGGCAAGGTACAACCCTTCCTAGTGTGGCAAACCCAATGCTCGGACCAAGGTAGAAGATGAGAGGAATAATGATGGTGCGGTAAGTATGGAAGGAAATGGACGATGACCTTCATAGACCCAATCTAATGGCAACTCATCCTAAAGTGAACCAACTTACTAGGGAATTATATCACCCTCCTAGGTATGAACAAATTAAAGAGCATAATTTCCAAGAAAATGTTATGAAATGAAGGAGAGTTTAGTGCAACATATTCAAATGCTTTTGAAAATCGAGTGACACATACCATGATACCTGGACTCATTACCTCATGGAGTAAGACCCACTGCTACTTCAGGACTAGGCTGGTGGGATGGATGCTGCTGCTGCTGATAGAGGTGCTGCACTGAAGAAAAGATGGAGCCTCCAGGGCCAAGCTTAAGTTGTCTGGCTCTCGACACTCCATGTCTAGGACCTGTGGGCCTTGAGACATAATCTCCTTAGTTATCCCTAGGATAGGGGATAACAGTGTAGAGAGAGTTCCTTTGTTTTATCTGCATTTATGTGTTTTTTATTTGTAGAATAAACTGTGAGGAGGAAAGAAAACAATGGGTTGCGGCATGTGAAGCAATTTTTGTTGCTTCATTTGGTTTGATTTTAGGACCTGCATGTTTGCCATTGATTAGTTGGCTAGATTTATGTGCAAATGATGGGGAGTGTTAGCTATACAACAAAGAACTTGGTAGCATATGAACTTGCAAAAGAAGCTTTGAACTTAGCAGTGTGAAAACTTGCTAAAGAAACTTTGAACTTGGCAGTGTGCAAACTTGCAAAAGAAGCTTCTCATTGGTGCTATTTTGCATGAAATCATGGCTCAGAAGAAGCATGATTTGAATTTCTCTTGGAGAAGTGAACAAGAATATAAAGGGTTCTTGTTGTTGGATATGTAATGCTTGGAGGCACAATTTTGAGAGCATTTGTTCATGCTGTTAGAACCATGCTCTTTGAATGCATAGTGTGAAGGAGATCTTGCTTGTTAAGCAATCACCAAGGCCAAGCAAGGTGTGGAACTTGGAGAGTGAGTGAGCCAAGGGGCCTGGGGGCTGTCATTCCATTAAAGCACTTGAAATGAGAGCAAGCTTACATTGCAAGTTGGAATGAAAGCAATCTTACACTGCAAGAGAAGGTTATGGTCAAACTATATTGTCAGTATTTCCATCCATTTTGGAGCTATAATGGTTCCTTCTCGTCTTCTTCGAGGACAGTTTATGATGTGATTGGGTCTTGAGACCTCCTTTTTCTTACCAATTCCTATGTGATCCCGGAGTGACAACCTCCTACTATCTCAGGTTACCATTGGACTTTGGCTTCCAGACATGAGACTCACCATTCTGGTAGCATCAGGGGATTTGGAGGGGTTCCATGCCTTATCCGTGATCTAGAATGAATTAAAGTTACACAATATCACATATATAGAAACAACAATACGTAAGGCTAAAGCTACAGAGAAAAAGTTCGAGAGGTCATCGTTACAGAAATTCAATAAGATGTATTTGCGTCAAAAAGACACTGATTGCAGGTTTTGTGGAGACAAGTGGTCGCCAGGTCACAAATGCAACAATCAGAAGCCTAACGAACATGAAGATGAAAGGCCATTAGACACTTCCATAAGAAACTCCGATGACGATGAAGAAAGAAGAAAGAAAAATAAATGTCGTAAATGTGGTAATTTTTTTTGTTTTTAGGCCATAGATGTGCGTCTAAACAACTATATCATTGCAAAATCATTAACGGAAAAGAGGTAGAGGTTCCTACTGAAGAAGGCATGTTAGATTCGGATGAAGAAGAATCACCAAACATGTCATTAGCATCAATCACATGCATTAGACATGGTTGCAAGGAAAATGACAAGGTTACAATCCAAGACAAAGAAACACAACCATTTACAACTTGTTATATTCCACCTCATTTGACGAATAGCGGTACCATTTGCAATATTCAAGACAAAAAACCCATAATTTCGGTTGAAGCAATCATAGAAAGAATGAAACCAAATACCTTGAAGCTCAAAGGACGCCTAAAAGGAAAAGATAGAACAATATTAGTAGATTCAGGAAGCACCCACAATTTTGTGGATATTAACCTCGCGAGAGAATTAAATATTTTCGTGTACCCTGTCAAAGATCTCACGGTTACAACTGCCAATGGCCAACCCATCCGAGGAGTAGGACGATGCCATAAGGTCTCAATAAATATCCAAAATTTGGAGTTACAAACCGGGTACTACTCTCTACCTCTTTGTGAAATAGACATGGTCTTAGGAGCATAATGGCTAGTGCAACTAGGAACATACGCCACAAATCTCCAAGAACAATTCACGGGATTCAAATGGCAGGGGAAGAGCCACAAGCTATATGGTTCAGGAAGCCAAGAGATTTCACAAAAAGAAACTACAAATCCCATACTTCAGCCACAAACAAGTAATTACCAACAAATCCAGAATCCATGTGCAATTTCGCAGGGAGAGACAAATTCCTTGTTTTGAGGAAAAAGCAATTTTGAAGAGGAAGGCAATGTTTTTTTTTTAAAATAAAAAAGTTGTATTTCCTGATTAATTTGTTGTCACTGTACAAAACTAAAATGTGTCATAGGCTTGCCACCTGTTCCGCCAAACTAATGGAAACCGAAACAAATGGCTACCGTTTGTACTCTTGGCCAAAAATAACAACTGCCACTTGCTCCGCCATTTAGTTGGAAACCAGAGCAAGTGGCTGCTGATAGTGTTGACAGGTCTGTCTGGACATACAACCAAAAATGGATAATTCAAGCTAAACAAAAAACCTGAGCAGGAAGACAAGAAAAAAACTCCATTTCCGTGTAAGCAAGGCGTAGAGGATTGAGAAACTTTAAACATTAGGAGGGCAATTAGAGCAGTGGAACCTGCCATCCGGAGAGCCACCATGAGGAGTGTCGTCACTGGGTGTGAGTGCAAAGGGCTGTGCGCAGGTTGGGCACCTCTTTTTGGCTGGCGCGTTCGAGAAGGCGTCGAAAAACATGTCGAGTCTGCTACTGATGAGGGTATGCTGGTAGAGTTACTCCATCATATAGCCCCTCATCTCAAAGATGAGGTCCAATTGCTCCGGACTGAAGAGACCCGGTGGACTTTGGTTGCAATCCGCGTCTGGGTTGAGCAGTGGGGGCTCAACTGGGCTGTCCGTCGTGGGGATTTCCTCCTGAATGATGCAAGTGGCGCCTTCCAAGGTAGTCATTGTATCCGTTGTTGCAATGCTGGTGCTGGGGCTATCCTGGGCATCTTGAACCATGTAAAGGAGGGACTCTAGTGGAACCTGAATTTGTTCCTCCGGGAATTCCTCCTCCACGAAGGCCATTGGAGGCGTAGCCAGATTCTTGGTTTGCTGCGTTCGAGCTATCGATAAATCCCTCTCCAAATCGCGCAGGCATTTATGTCTTGCAGCGTAACAGTACCAGGAGGGTCCCCGCTTGGGTTTCCCTCTCTCGCGCGACATGATAGAGCTTTGTGACCAGAGAGATATGAGATTGAGGTCGGAGAAAGATGAGACGACCAGAACCAGTTCACCGAGCAGAGCGAAGAGATAGAACTGAGATGCAAAATGGTGAATGCCATGGCCGAGCTAGAGAATTAACCAAGGGGCTGATAAGACCGCGCCTTCCCTTGTACCTGTCATCACCCCTCTGCAATTAATCAGTGAGGGCGCCATTAATCCTGCGTGGGGGAGCTGTCCTCCCTCCCTCTGTGTGCGTTTATGGCCGTCCTCCATCCAAGAATGGGCTTTGGGGTGGCGACCGACCATATTTATGGCCGGTGTTGCATGGGGGCTACGTGACCTCCCCTAGGCTATGTGTCATCCCATCCGAGGGAGAGGAAGGCAATGTTACAAACATAAGCCTAAATTTAATAATAAATAATAATATAATAAATAAAAGTAAATTTAAGATAAACATTAACAAAGTGAACTTTAATATATTATAATAATTAGAGTCATGACTCCTCGATAAAGGCACCTTGGATAATATATATCGGGCCCCCTTCAATGTAATGACCACCATCATTCAATTATCAATTATTATAACTCTTATATTCTATGCCATCGAGCAACATAAACATCACAGCAAGTAATATAACTATTACAATGCTTTGTCTTGTTTTGGTGGATGATTTATGAATTAAGGTTTCCTCATGCATAGCGACTTGGTATAGTAAGTGTTCTTTCCAAGTATTTATGTTGATTCAAGGTATTTTACTTGATGCTCTATCAAATGGTTGATAAGTTGCATGTTATCTTGTTTCCTTGGACAATTTTGTTTTAAACCCTAAGAAGGACTGTAATTGTGCACCCCTTTCCTTGTTGTCATTCATATTAAGCTTGTTAAAGCATTTAACGTCAAGTTTAAGGATTGTGATTATACATTCCCTTAAGTTTGTCTTTATTGGTTAAATTCTAGGGTTTATGATTGTATAAATTCTAGCGTTCGACCTAGTTTCCACAAAATCTCTTGCTAGATGCCTTAGAAGACATAGGACGACACCTAGGGATTAAGATAAGATAAGATAAGATAATTTTATTAACGTCCAATGGATGACCACAAAGGTAGGTCAATGGAATTGAAGAATACAACAAGTGTGGGTACAATGTGGGCGTGCAAAAGCATCTCCTAGATAATGCTGAGAATATCATAAAGAAAGAAACCCTAGGTCTAGTTACAACCAAGGAAAATGTGTATATAGAAGTATCATATTTAATGTGATATAAAGTGGAAGTGTCCATGGTGGGAGTTGGACAACTCGATACTAGTCAAGAGAGGAAAACATGAAGGTGAAGCCAGTGAGGTCAATGTCTCTTGGATATGCTGACCGATGGTGAGGGGGGTGACGAGGGTCGTTTTGGCTCACTGTTGGAGTCCTCGAGTACCATAGGGGGATCCAGCTGTATGATCCTGGGGGGATGTAGGAGCAAAGAAGCTCAGTTCTCCTACCATCTGAGGTTGAAGGAAAGAAGCTTCGAATAGATCTCTGATTGCTCTACTGGGTTGAGGGGCAGTCCGATGGGCAAGAGGTTCCCTGTTCTGAACCCGTCTGAAG
>SNQJ01S0068334.1:39288-51723 GCA_010110895.2 Picea sitchensis | reverse complement strand
TAGGTGGGCGCAAGTGCCTCAAAAATACATATCCAGTACATGTCACGGGGCTTATGCCCTCAAAAATATACAAAAATTTCCCTCAGCACGTAAGTGGTCCATCCTAAGCTAAGGGCAGGGCCTGTTGGCCTTGCCATAGTGAACCATGACATTTTCCAAACGCCGAAAGAGTTGGACCTAGGTCTGTGTCAACCCAACTACATGAGGTTACATCGATGGTGGGAGATCCTTAATCTCTTCCATAGGGACTGCTTGAGTGAGTGCAGTGAGGTTCTGCTCCACCCGTCTCAAAACTCTCTCAGCCTCTCCGGCTGGAGGTCCCCCTACTACTGTTGTAGTTGCTGGTCTGGCAGCTGCGGCTGGCACTGCCTCTGGTCGAGGACGTCACTTGGTCCTTGAGAAGTTTGTTGGATGCACTGGTCCCACATCTGTACATCAACGGATACATAGTTGTCAGATACTCTGATTCCCATAAAAATGATAGATATAAAAAGAAACAAAAAATTAAATAACATTAAAAACAAACATACCTATCTCTCCTCACTCTTCTCTGGGAGGTATGGGCATGTCTAGGTCCCTGGAAAAGTTGATCCCGACGTAGGGGTAGTCCTCTATCGCCGAAATCTGTCATGCCCACCAGTTGACAAATTTATCGTCGAAGGCCTCTATGGTCCTTCCTCCCCCCTGTCGCGGAAACAATGTTGTCCATCTACACACTGCTGGGAGTGAGGCCTCATGCCCTCACACTGTCTCTCATGGACTGAGACTGGGTACTCTCGAAGAAGAAGAATGAGCACAAAATGGTCCCAAATCCAAAATTTTTGTTGTCCCGCCATGACACATGGTGAGTTGTCTCTTCATGCAGTCTAGCATGGTCGTGTTCCAGCCAATTATTCATGCATTCAAGCACTACACTGCACAATGCATATGCACCCGGGAGGCCTGATGTAAGGTCGTGGATCTAGTGATCCGCCCAATAAGTAAAACTATCACTTTCAGTGATAGGTTGGTAATATTGTTTATTGGCACTTGAGAACCTGCTTTCTCAGTGTCGACCTCGCAATGAAGTACGATCAACTCAGCAATGTTATGAGGCCCAAGGGGAAAATCTCACAAGTTAACCGGTTCACCTCTCGTTGAGAGACATGTCAGAAAGTAAATGTCTTGAGTCGTTGGATTCAACGGCTGCCCCTCAAGCATAAACGCCTCAATGTCGAGGTGCCAATAGTCTACCAAGGCATTCAACAGCCTGGGTTGTTCCCTCATGAATGGACACCGAAAGAACTTCCATAAACCGCATTGTCTCAATACGTCCATAGCTGCAGGGTCCTCATCGACCAATATATCAATTTCCTCATGCTCCCTCTCTCTCGAATGGACGTACATCCTGCAAAATGACAAGTTCAAAGGGGAGTTCATTATTGTATTTTTCAATTTTCCATATCTTTGAGGGTATATGCGGGCTGTATTGGAAACAGTCGCGTATGCACATGGGCATATTGTTTTCTGCCCAGGGGCATACGCGGGCTATCCTAGGACAACCTGCGTACACGTAGGGCTGACATTTTTTAGAGGTGTGCCCCCCCAAAAAAACCAAAATAAAAGAAAAAAGAAAGTATGGAAATGCAAGAGGAGCTAGTTTGTACTTACTTGGTCCAAGCAAAAGTTCGTTTCGTCCTCTGAAACTCCTAGAATCAACTTCTTTAACAAAGGGGTGTTTTTGGATTTTTGGTCAATTCTCAATTTGCAATGGTGATAATGAGCTGCCAGCTTCTAATTATAGACTTTTTTGGCCCTTTTTGTCATTTTTTGAACCCTTTCATCGTTTTTTCTGGCTTGAAAATCGTTTAACATGGTTCTTGAGTTTCTCATTGGATGTTACGATATACTTTACTTTTGGTTTGGAAAACTTTTGAGAGATGGGTCACTTTTGAAGGTCCTTTGGTAAAAGTTATTTTTCCAACTTTTTGCATTTAAGTTAGGATTCCACCTCCACTTTCTACATCTCGTTGTCTTTTCCTCTTTTCCATAGGATCGATCCCACCAAATTGTGACACGGAACCGTCATTGCTGCTTTAGAAGTGTCGTAATTTAGTGGTAGAGCCTACCTATACATGGATTCCCTACATAGATCCCTTTTTGCATTTGGTGTCCATGATGTCCTCAATGACTTTAGTCTCGGGAGTCCTTGTTAGTCATGTTCTGATTACGAGTTTGAGCCTCATACGTCTGATATGCCATCACTCTTGGCCTCACCCTCAGGACTCCCAAAAACGAGTCTTATTTAAGCCCTTTTCAGACTCTATAAACATGAAAATATTGTCGAGCGATCTTGTTGTCCTTCACGCTCGCCAAACTAAAACTTGAATGCACGTATGTCCGATGGTAGTTTACCCCTTTTTTGGTCCAGACGGTCAACTGTATGAACAAAGGTATACTCTAGGAACTCTGGTTCACTAGAAGAGTATTCTCAGGTATAATTTTAACCCTTTTTCAGGCCTAAGGGACTAAATAAATGAAAAAGGAACCCCCACGGAGTCCATAGTTAAGCTCTTTTCAGACTCCCTAAAATTGAAAACATTGTTGAGTGACCTTGTTCCTTCACACTCGTTAAACTGGTCTAGAAGAACATCCCTTACGCAGTCCATTGTTAATCTCTTTCCAAACTCTTTAAAATTGAAAAGATTGTCAAGTGACCTTGTTCTTTCGCACTCGTTAATTGGTCCAAAAAAACATCTACTGGCATGAGTTTACCCCTTTTTCTGACCTATAGAGTAAAGAGGAAAAAGGTACACCTCGGTAGATTTGTCTCGCCTGGAGAGTTCTCCTCAGCAAATTTTACTTTTTCGGACTAAGCAGACTAAAACTAGAAAAAGGCAGTGAGTCCATAGTTAAGCTCTTTTTAGACTCCTTAAAATTGAAAAGATTGTCGAGTGATCTTGTCTTTGTCACACTCATTAAAATGGTTTTGAACAGACATCTTTTTGGTGCTAGTTTATCCCTTTTTCAAACCCACTAGACTACCTTCGAAAAAGGTACCGCAATGGAGTCTTCTTTTGCGCTTTTTCAGACTCTCTAAAAATGAAAAACCACTGAGCTTACCTTCTCTGGGATCATTAAAATCACATTGAAGGGAGTTATCATTGTGTCCTGTTAATCGCATTTTCATTCCTACATTTTTGGCCTAATGTCGGCTCCATGTTGCTCTCAAATAAACATTTGAAGCATGCCTTATACGCAAGCCTTGTAGCACTTTGGCTCTGCATCTTGACACCTTCACCCATGGAGGAATTTTCCCGAGTGTCCTTTTCCTGCACATGTCTCCTTTCTCTAAGCATTAGTGTGTTCCTTGAGCTTGGAACTAGTATGCTTGTGACACTCATTCCTCCTTTGTAACGTAGCATTCTTTTATTCTTTTTCAAGCTTTCCAAAATTATTGAAAAAGACAAAAAAATCAAATATACCCCAAAAAGAGGATGGGAAAAGTATTTTCTTTTTATGGCAGCACAATGAGTCACCCTTGGAAAAATCACATCCTTCCGTTTGTTTGTCAAGCTTTGGGATTTAATATGACCTTAGGAAGTTGTTCTCGCTACATAGAGTCGTGTCCTCCTACAGTTGGTTACTCTTCCAAACATATGGAGAGTTTGCGTTGCCTCCTGCATCGTGAACTTATGTCAATGTCATGTTGCCTGAGTCAGATCATATGTCATGCTATTGTCCAAGGGAAGTTTTTAATAAGCCTTAATCGGCCCTTCTGTAGTTTGTCTCTTTCCCTCATGCTCGACGATCCTGAAAGCCCAATCAAGTCCTTGTTCGAAATCACTGAAGTTCTTTGTCTGATAACCAAGATCCTCTTGTATGTTCCCCAACAAGCTGTCGAAGACCTCTGTGTAGTGAAGTCATACACTCACATTACACTCCTACCTGAGTTGTGAAGATATTGAAGTTGTTGCTCAAGCTCTGAATGCCTCATCTCTAGCCAATAGGCGTCATTGGCTTCATGAAGATGGATGCTATACATGTATATCTTTGATTTTGAGATGTAGATATGTTGTGTATTGCTTGCGGCTACACTTTATATAGTTATATGACATGGATATGCAATGTATTTGATTGACAACTTTGATTTATTTCATCCCGAGCATGGGTATGCCTGCCTCGGTGAGACAATTGTTATTTTTGCAGATGGCACCTCCCGAACTCTGGTCCCGGGCTCACTCGCTTCGCACGTTGGTAAATATTTGTAATGTATTTCAGCCATCAGATGTTGATCTGACCGCACACATTAGGGTTCATCTGTTATAACCCTAAATTGAACCATACATGCATACTTGCCATCAAGCCATCTTACTTGCTATTTTTTCCAAGCCTCTACTGAGCAACACTTCTTAAAAACCATATTTTTGAAGATGTACGTGCCCTGCACCACTACTGCCCATGTACACACGCTTGCTGCACCATTACAGCTCGCGTATGTATGCTAGCTACACCATTACAACCCGCATATACCCACAAAAGTTGCAAAAATTAAAAAGTTGCAAGGAATTCGTTGAGATTACGGGCTATTGGACAGTTTCCAAACTATTCTACCACCTATAGCCCGTCACCCAATTGAATAACCATCCTTTTGTCATATAAAAGGAGGTGTTGGGGTCTCATTCCAAAGATAAGCATAAGAATAGTGAAACTCTGCTCATTTCGCTTTCCCCCCTCGCCCCAAGAATTTGCAGCCACATTGTGAGTTTTGAGCCAGAATTCCCTATTCTTTCCTTTTTCCTCATTCATAAGCATATTCCATTTCCCTAGAGAGAATTGTGAGAGGAGAAGGATACGTGGAAGCAGTTGGATCTTGGTGAAGAGGAGCCTGGACCAAGTTCGAGGAGAAGTCACCAATCTCATTGCAAGTGACTTTGTGAGATTAATAAAAAGTACTTTTTTCTGTCCCGCCATATGACGTGTTCAATCTTTATGTTTGATTCATGTGTTATTATGGCATCTAACCCACTAATTCATATATAAAATGCATGTTCATAGTTCTTTTTTTTTGTTTATGAATGCAGGTCGGCCTTGGGAGGAGATTTGCAGTCGAGGAACAACCGAACGCAAAAGGATTGACACCGAGCACGAAGTTTAAGGTAGAGTTACCAGATCCTTTTATCTTTGTGTTTTATGCATGAATGTGGGGTATAGTCGGGGTAGTTGATAAAAAGTAGGAGACTTTAGACGGTCAGCTCTACCTACATGTTGAACCCTAGTGTATTACATAGGGGGGTTTTCCCACTATAGCAACTGTATATCTTAGCAGAGAAAATTCAATTGGATACTGAACCGCAGGGAGTTTTAGGGTACAGGAGATCGGAAAAGAGTCGAAGCCAAATATATGTTGCAATGAGGATTGTCGATTTGTCGATCGACGAGTTAATCTTAGTCATCCAATCCTTAAGTCATTTCCATTTTAGGATTGTGACCAAAACCAAGGAAGCCATTAGATATATTGGTGCAATATCTTAGTCGTATATCTCATGTGGTCATAGTCTCGAGACTAACTAGCTAATCACCATGTAATCCTTGGGATTAGGTTAGTTAATCACTTCATAATTCTTGGGCATCAGTGGTTATCAAAGCTCATGACACAAAGGAAGAGTCCAGATGTCCGATGCCCAGTGTGAAAATGTCACTCGGTGAATGAATCACGTGTCATGATGTGAGAGGGCCACCTATCACCCATCGGTGGTGCCACATCTCACCTCAATTTGGTATATTTTGGTAGAGAACCAAGGAAAAAATTGGTGTCGTGTGTCAAGTGGTATGGGTGCCACATGTCATGCCAGTTGGCAAACAATGGAAGGTCCACATGTTAATTATGGGTTGTGCCACATGTCATGATAGGTGGCATTGACCAAATAAAGCCACATTCCCCAGGATGCCAACTGTATCTCAAACCATCAGAAGGTTTTGGGAAATAGGCCTCATGAAAAAGGTTGATATTCGATGCCCGATAGATATGAGATGACATTGAATGATGTCATTCAATGAATAATAAGAGGAAAAGTGTCAATGCCCTATTGGGTGAACCTCCAGCATGAAGATGACATATACACTATGGAAATTCCACATGGAGGTCCATGTGTCAAGTGAGAGTCATGACACATGTCAAGTTGTCTTATCATTTTTAGGTAGAGCTCTGTGGGGAAAACTTGTGCCATGTGTCACGAGGACACGGTGGCCAGTGTCACGCCATGGTTAAGATAGGTGGCATGATAGAATAGGGTTGTGTGTGTGAGATTCCATCTCATCTCGGTGCCCAATAGCTACATGTGCGATATGCAATCTCATTTCGCTGCCCGAAAACTATGTGTCACAATGTGATTAAGAACAAGCCACGCCTTATGATGGAACCATGTACCTTGGGCGCTAGATCATATCGAATCATGCATTTTGGGCTATACGAATAGTGAATGGGATCGAGATATTGAGATCCCAACATCCTGAGATGATGTTAGATGATGCCACTAGAAATATGCACAAGGGACAAGTGTCAAGACTTGGTCAAGTTGGGCCTCGAGGAAAATTTTGCAGCAAGTGTTAAGCACTTGGAGGGGCAAGGCCCGAAAATCCAAGGGCTCAGTGGAATAGGTGGAAAGTGCCACACCTGCAGCCATGTTTGTGCTAAGGGATGAAATCTTCTGACATGTCAATGCCACATTTGATAACCAAGGTGACGTGGAGCCACATGGGTGCCACATGGTAGTATGGAAGCCCTTGGGCCATTGAAAGCCCAAAAACTTCAAAGGACCATAACTTTTGATCTAGAGCTCTGTTTTGAGAAAACTAACAGTCGTTGGAAAGATATTAGTGAGTAGAAGACAATGGTATCCTCTTTAAATGGATTTGAGGAGGTTGAAGAAAATTGAAAATTTAATATCACATCCCTTAAAAGGGTACTTAGGGGGTTGGGTTTGTTACAAGTGGTATTAGAGGAGGATACAACACTAAGCCTGGATGGGCCAGAGAAAAATCAAAATGACTACTATTTTAAGGCTAATATGAGCCTGTTTAAAATAGTTCTATGTGTTTAAAAGCTTTTTTAATATCTTCACGAGTTCCTTGAGGAGGGGGGAAAGCAGATTTGAAACTATACCTTGGAAATTTTTATTGAATTACAGAAGAAGGATTTTGTTGATCCTTTGTCAAATTGATAAATACTCTTGCAGTAGTAGGAATGTGTTGGTCAACATTAATGGTAAGCCCTGAATATGAAGGGCATAAATGGTAGAATCCTATTATAGGATTGCATAAGTCTAGAAAATGAATGGACTAGTGGTTGTAATGTTGCCTGTAAGTATGGGTTAATGGAGCCCTCATGAATTATAATTGTTGATTAAATAAAGAGACTAAGCCATGTATGTATAATTCCTCATATTCAAAGGATTGATGGAAAATTGTAAGGGCAATGTGATTGACCTATAATTGTTGAAACTTGTAGCAGGGATAATATATTTAAGAAAGGTAAAAATGAGTCCTTTGGCATTGATGCTAATCCTCAGAAAGAGGTAAAGTGATATGGGCATATGAGCTAGTTTATAATCTCGTAGTTGTACAAATATATGTACTTGCCTATTGACTAAGTATTGGATTTTACATGAAAATACAAGATGAGGACATGCCAACAGGGGAGTTAACAACATGAATGAAATGTTTATAATGTTGTTTCTTATTTCCTTTTGAGGATAGGGATGTAATGATAAAAGAAGGACTGATATAAATTCTAACACATGTAGTGTTGAAGAATTACTAGATGACCAAAGGTTCAAGTTGACATCCAGAGGAGGATGACATCCATACATGAATGGTTGGGTTAGCTCATATAGCAGTAAAAGGGAATCCAAGAAAGGGTTTCCATGAAAAATTCCTATTGACCAAGAATGGTTGAAGCATGAAAGGAAGTTGGACTTGGTCATTTTATAGTCTAGGTAATGCTATGAATTACCTATTAAAATTTCATGAATTATGGATTTCATTGGTAACGGAAGGGAAAGAGTGGCTTCTTGCTGATTTTTCCATGAAAAGGAGGCAACATAATTATGATTATGTCTATGAGACTAGTCATGTGGATGGTTGTAAGTTCTCACCAAGACCAAATAATGTTGAATGAATGAATGATATAAAAATGTGCAAGTGATGCACATGTATGATGTATGAATGTATGTATACTAAAGGGAATGGTATGATTTCTTGATCAAGTAAGATGTGAGGCAAGAATTATACTTGCCAGATCTGTGTAATTCCATGGATGCATGACTGGCCCTATGTTGGAAGGGTTTGGTTGTCTTGATTGAATAATGACTTGAGGAGGATGTTATTCCATTTTCTCACGAAAAACAAGTGTAAATTGTTGAAAGAATAAATGAGAAAGGACGCTCTATTATTATGATAAAGGAAAAATGAATATGCCTTTGAAAACTGCATGTAGATGATTGTGAACAAATCATGAGTGAAATATTTAAATTGACATGCAATGTGGAAACTATGAAGTGTGCCAGTGGTGGACACACACAACATGCAAATGCATGTGATTAAGTGCATGGAAGCACATATTGGAAGCAAGTTGATAACATACAAATATACATTTGAATGTATTTGGAATGCATCATAAGAATGCATGCTTCTTTTCCTTATGGAATATTGGATAGAACTATGAAATAATGAAGCTAAGGTTGACTCAATATTGAGGTCAATTAAGACTGTTTGGATATGCGACAAGAGAGTTGCAAGTCGAAGAAGTTTGTGTAGAGGAATTTTGTAAAGATTTTGTCAGGAGAACATAATCATAACCTTAATGAATACTAGGAATTAGATAATGGACTGTAAATTCTATTTGTATAAGAATCATGGACTTACCTTTTAAAATATAATACATGCATATGATACGTGCAAATGAATGATGCCCAATCTGATTTCTATTTGGGAAATCTACAAGATTGCACTAGTTCATAATCAATTATGAATTAAATTTTTGATGTTGTAGTATGCTATTGCACCCAAGAAGGGTTGAACTAATATTAACTGAGTCTGTTGGGTATGTTTTATATTCTTTGCATGTGTGTATGTGGGTGCATCAAATTCGACAACTGGGCGTTTTTGCTATTTTAGCGGATTTTGCTATTTTTAGCGGTTTTCTAAATTAATCCTGGATTAAGGGATTCTGGGTTTTGGTATCTACAGAATACCTAAAAACATTGTATATATATTGTATGGTGAATGGTGAAATTAATACAATGAAGCGTTGAAAGGTTTTCTCCCGGTTAAGGGTTTCCGGTATAAATCTCTATGTACTATGTGTATCAGCCATTGATTAATTTCCTTTTTGCTTAAGAATCTATATGCATTGCTTTACTTCACAGGTTTAAAACTTACATGTGGTATCAGAGCTCATTTTTGGCTTCAGAGGGACACCTTTGTTATTGAGGGTTTGGATCGGTCTTGCTAGATCAAGTTTATCTTGGGTCTGTGATAAACCTAGGTTTAGTGGGAGCTTTTGCAATGGTGATTCGAGTGTAGAAAGAGGAATGACGTGCTCTTCTAGAATCGATATAGAGAAGTTAAATGGTAAACACTTTGAGCTATGGAAGCTCAAGATGGAGGACCTTCTTGTATACAAAGAACAATGGATCGTTGTGGATCCTAGTACATAGCCTACCGGTACGCAGCCTATTGGTACACAGTCGAGTGGTACACAACCTACTAGTACACAAACTACTAGTACACCACCTACTGGTATGTCGAAGGAAGATTGGGAGAAGTTGGACAAAAGATCAAGGACTACTATTCGACTCTTCTAGGCAGATTAGTGATCATTGTTGAATGTCTGGGGGAGAATCTTGTTGAATGTCTCAGGAGAATCTACAGCCAAGGAACTATGGGATAAGTTCGGGAATTTGTATCAATCAAAGTCCCTGGTAAACAAGTTGTTTCTTCGAAAGAAGTTGTATCATCTTAGGATGGAAGATGGATATTCTGTGAAAGAACATCTAAATGCCTTTAATACTCTGGTAAGTCAACTTGTATATGTTAATAGTACGATTGCAGAAGAAGATAAGTGTATTACTTTGTTATGTTCTTTGCCAGACTCTTAGGATAATCTGGTTATAGCAATTGGTAGTACCACTCAATCAACATTGACGTATGAGGATGTAGTTGCATCCTTGTTATCTGAAGGGATGAGGCATAAAAGCATGGATGGTCATAGCACAAATTCTTTATTTGTAAGAGGTCGTACCCAAGACATGAATCCTAGTAAGTCTTCGGGGGGGATATCTAAATCTACAGGTAGATCTAAGTCTCTAGGAAAATATTTGAGGAAATGTTGGAAGTGTGGTAAAACAGGGAATTATAAGAAATATTGCAAGTCTAATAAGGTTGATAAACCAAAGGGATCTGATAGTACCTCTTCCACAGAGGTGAAAACCTCCACTGAAGAAGTAGGTGATGTTTAACTAGCATCTACAGGTACACATGCAGACTGTGATGTATGGTTGATCGACTCAGGTGCGTCATACCATATGAATCCTCATAGGGAGTGGTTCTCTGAATATGAAAAATATGATGGTGGTGATGTATTCCTAGGAGATGACTTGACAACCAAAATTATGGGACGTGGAAGGGTTAAGTTGCTGCTAAAAGATGGAAGGATTAGAACTCTCCCTGGGGTTCTGCACATTCCAAAACTAGCCAGGAGCCTAATATGTGTAAGCAAGTTGGATGATGCAGGAGTGGATACTATATTTGGAAAGGACAATTTCAATATGGTACGAGGAGCAATGGTGTTGATGAGGGGAGTTCGGTGTGGAACTTTGTACAAGTTGTTGGGGAGCACTTATACTAATGGGTGTAAAATTTTTGTTGTCCCTGAGAAGAGAAATAAAGAAGACAAGACCAATATTCTCCCTAGAAAGAAGACCATGTTGTGGCATCAAAGACTAGGACATATTGGAGAAAAGGGCCTTCGAACACTACACGGTAAAGGTATGGTTGAAGTCATGTCTAATTGCACTTTGGATTTTGATTTATGTGAACATTGCATATATGGTAAACAAAATCAAGTAGGATTCCCATCTGGTGCTATAAGAGCAAAGTGGATCTTAGAGTTGATACACAGTGATGTGTTTGGAATTGTGCATGTTCCATCACTAGGTAAGTCTATGTATTATGTTTCATTCATAGATGGTTTCTCAAGGAACAAATGGATTTTTTTTCTTAGAAAGAAATATGAGGTATTTGATAAATTTAAAGAGTTTAAGGCTCTGTTAGAAAATCAAACAAAGAAGAAAATAAAGGTATTGAGAACAGATAATGGTAGACAATTTTGTGGAAATGAATTCGAAGAATTTTGTAAGAAGTGTGGTATAGCAAGGCAAAAGACTACTCCATACACACCTCAACAGAATGGAGTTGAAGAAAGGATGAACAAGACATTGAAGGAAAAAGCAAGGAGCATGCTTAGCGGTGTCGAGTTAGGACAGGAATTATGGGTAGAGGTAGTGGGTACAACATGTTACCTGGTCAATCGATCACCCTCATCAACGTTGGATGATAAAAATCCACACGAGGTATGGATCAGAAAGAAACCCTCTCTTCAAAATCTTAGAGTGTTTCGTTGTGATGCTTATGTACATGTTTCAAAGGAAAATAGGAGTAATCTGGATAAAAATGCTGAAAAGTGTATCTTTATTGGTTATAAAGATGGTGTGAAAGGTTATAAGCTTTGGAACCCATAAACCAAGAAGATTTTTTACAGTCAAGATGTTATTTTCAGAGAGGTAAAATATGTTTCCAAACATGAATTCCTACCAAGGCCAGAAGAACTTGAGAAAATAGAGTTGGATTTGGATGATGCAAAATCTAAATCATCCGAAGAAGATGAAGCAGACTAAGAAGAACCTCATACCCCAATATTGAGGAGATCAGTGAGGGAAAGAAGGAAACCATAAAGGTATAGTCCAACTAATTTCCGTTCCAATTTTTCTTTATCCATTACTGATGATGATCCCAGAATTGTCAGGGAAGCAGTGAATTCAGAGGATAGTAAACTCTAGAAAAAGGCCATGGTTGAAGATATGGATGCCTTGGGTAAGAATGCGGCATGGTATATAGTTGAGTTGCCAGCTGGAAGAAAATCTGTTGGTAGAAAATGATTGTTTAAGAAGAAGTTTAATGCAGAAGGAAAAGTGGAGAAATACAAAGCTCGGTTAGTAGGAAAAGTTTATTCCCAGGTAGAGGGAATTGACTTTGGTGGGATTTTTTCTCCTGTTGCTAAGTTAACTTCTTTTATATTTATTTTATCTATTGTTGTTGCTTTTGATCTTGAAGTGGAACAGATGGATGTGAAGACAACATTCCTACATGGGGATCTAGAAGAAGAAATCTACATGA
>SNQJ01S0068334.1:0-33354 GCA_010110895.2 Picea sitchensis | reverse complement strand
TGTGACAGACGGTTGATGATTTATGTATGCATACTGGTACTTTGATGTGATAAATGCCAATCTAATACAAGGTTAGCCATATTATTTGTTATTTGATTAAATTGTCTTGGAATATGTGTGAATGTGATGGAATCAAAATGTCGAGATAAAATTCTAACTTGCAGGTATTTGCGGAAGAGGCAAGGATCGCGAACATGGTACACATTATTGAGCTAGAGGACAACCAGTTGGGAATCTAAAAGAATGCTAAGGTGACGAATATGGTGATGGTTGGCCTCGGTGAGGAGGCCAATGACAGCTATGTACTCTGCTTCGTTATTGGTGGTTGAACCTAGACATATGTCGCTGGAGTAGGGCAACTCATGCGAGGGTGAATAAAGGGCCCAAGCAGCCGAAGCAAGATTCTATGTCCAACGGCTAGCTCCATCAATGTAACCGATGGAGGAGGCATCTGTCAATAACACAAATGATGGATTAGATGTGAGGTATGGAAGAAAGAAGATTAAAAACTCCACAAAAACATACAAAAAGAAAAATCCTAGTGTAGAATGGCTACGCTCAGGCATAAAATTTCTTTAAGTACAACCCGTTGACGAGTTCTTTGAGAGGGTGGCCTTTGGGAGAGGCCAGAATGTATGCGCCTTTAGTGAGGCAATGTTGGATGATATAAGGTCCATGCCATAGTGACTTGAATTTGCCATGGATGAGGGTATCGTGAGCGATATCATAAGTGAGGATGAGGTCACTTTCATTGAATGAGTGAAGGTTGACATGGCGATCAAAGGTGGTCTTTGACCATTTTTCGGCTACCTCATTGTTCTATAATGAAGATCGACGATCTTCATCTAGGGACTCTAAGTTCAGCAAACGCTGCTCCATTTTTGCAATATCAGGTAATAGCTCAATAGCGGTGCATAAGGTGGGAATTTCTCACTTGATGGGAAGAGTGGCCTCAACCCCGTGGACTAGATGAAATGGTGTGAAACTAGTGGTAGTTTTGATTGCCATGTGATAAGCCCATAGCGCAGAAAATAACATATGATGCCAATTTGTCATATGTTTGTTAACTGTGCACTGCAACATGGTTTTGAGTACTTTATTGACTACTTTGACCTGCCCATTTGACTAAGGGTAGTATGGGAAGGCAAACTCATGGGAGAAGCCTAACCTGGATGAGAGTTCAATGAAAATCTCATTATCGAAATGCTTACCATGATCAGAGACAAGTTGGAGTGGTACTCCAAAGCGGGAAATGACGTGGTTAAAGAAAAAACGCACTGCAGTGTCGGCGGTGTTGTTGAAGGTAGGCATGGATTCAGCCCACTTGGTGAAGTAATCGATGACAACGACGATGTATTTGTGTCCATTGCTGGATGGAGGGTTGCAAGTCATGAATTCTATGCCCCATTTGCAAAAGGGGTCGACAGTGATGACTAGGTGTAGAAAAGCAGGTGGTGCTTATGCTTTGTTGGCATAAAGCTGACATTTTTCACATCGTTTCACAGCTTCGATACAATCATGAAACAATGTAGGCTAGAAGTAACTGACGCGAATGATTTTCTGAGCAGTGGACATCCCTGAGAGATGGCCCCCGCAAGCATCGATGTGGCAGTCATTCAAGACTCGATCGGCCTCGTCGATAGTCAAGCATCCTTGGAGTACAGTGTTGACTCCACGCCGATATAAGACATCACCAATGAGTAAGTAGCATGGAGCTTGGTAATGAATACGTCGACGATCGTCTTTGGATAGGTGGTTTCCGAATTTTTGTGTTCGGAGGTAGACGAGAAGATCGTCGTACCAAGGGTCATCCGAGGGGATGTAAAAGAGATGTTCATCGAGGAAGTCGGTATTGACGGGGGAGCTAGTAGTATCAGAGGGAAATTCCATGATGAGTTCAGAGAGGACGAGAGATTTCTTGCTCTTGGGTGTTGAAAATTTGAGATCGTACTCCTGAAGGATGACGATCCATCGAGCAAATTTACCGTTAATTTGTCGACAACTGAGTAAGTATTTCATGGGGTTGGAATCTTCTATGACTTTGGTAGTTTGAAGCAGAAAGTAATGGCACAGCTTCTAGACTGCGAGGACAACTATGAGGGCTAGATTTTCTTCATGATTTTATTTCAAGGGTGTCCCTGAATTTTTTTTACTAATGTAGTAAATCACATGCTCATGGTCGTCATCCCCTATTTGGATGAGCACTCTTGCTACTTAAACGACTGAGGCCGATATGTAGAGGATATAGTCACGGTTATAGTCAGGTGGACTAATTAACGAGGCGTTGGAGAGGGCCACTTTAAGATCATCAAAAGTGGTTTGGGTATGTGCATCCCATTGGAATGGGATGTCGTGATGAAGTAAGTGAAGGAAGCCGTGTGCACGAGTAGCGTAATCTTGGACAAAGCATCATAAAAAGTTAGCTTTGCCTTGTAGGCTCTGTAGTTGGCGTAAATTTTGAGGGGGTGGAATTTTTGTGATGGCTTGGACTTTGAGGGGGTCTATGGTAATGTCACGTTGGGAAATGATAAACCCAAGGAGACGCCCAGCAGTGACACAAAACATGCACTTGAGGGGGTTCAAGCGGATGTTGTATTGATGGCATCTTTGGAAGATAATTCATAAATCATTGAGATGCTAAGTGCATTTCTTGGATCGAGCTGTGAGGTCGTCCAAGTATGCTAGGATGATATGCGCCAGATCATGAAATATGTATGTCATGTCACGTTGGAAAGTAGCACTGACATTTTTGAGGCCAAAAGGCATGACACGATATGCAAACGTACCCCAAGGGGTAGTAAATGCAGTTTTGTATTGATTGGTTGGATGGATTTGGATTTGGTTATAGCCAAAGAAACCGTCCATGAAGGACAAAGCCTCGTGACCTACGCAATCATCGATAATTTGGTCAATGAAGGGTGTTGGAAAATTGTCTTTGGGACAAGTGTGATTGAGATCGCGAAAGTCCGTATAGACACGAATGGTGCCCTATTTTTTATTAACAGGGATAGGGTTGGAGACCCATGACGTATAGGCGAAGGGGTAGATGAACCCAGCAACACATAATTTGTCAATCTCAGCTTTGATAGATGCTACTTTGGATGGGTTTAGCGGTCCTTGTTTTTGGCAGACCAGTGTGATATCAGGCCAGGTGTCTATGCAATGTTCGATAATAGAGGGATCAAGGCCAGGCATTTCTGTGTATGACCAGGAAAAAATGTCCTGGTATTCCTGGAAGAGGGTTTTGTAGGTGATGATTTCTGCAGGAGAGAATGCAGTGCCAATGGAGATTTCCTCTATAATTCCAGATTTTATGGAAATATCTATTTTGATGGTTGGGGAAATATTGGCCATATTGCCTTCTTCGAAAGCATCAGGGGCAGGGATAGGGTTATTGAACCAATCTATATGCCTTTATGGGAGAAAATATTTGGTTTCGACTGCGTATATGGGGTGTTGGTTAGGAGGTGTGAAGGCTTTATGTGAAAGAAAGAGTGCTCTATGGTGGAGCGCATCCCATGGGATATCGGGGATAGTTAACTCCTCGAGGATATCTTCATCGCAGTGGAACTGTTGTGAATATAGGGGATCAAGAGGAGTGACATCAATGACTGTCACTGTGTTGTTGTATTTTGGTGGTAAAGAAGTAGAGGGAGTGATGCAAGGGGATTGCGATGGTTCGCTCGACATAAACCAAATATCGAGATATTGTGGGTTAAAAATGATAGTCGGGTGTAAAATTTCTATAGGAAAATGAACTAAAGAATTGGGGGGATTTGGGGGTAAATCCTCATATAAATCATCCAAGAACCATGGAGGAGTAGGGAGTGCTTCAGGCTCAGGAGAAAAAATATGAAGAACCTCTGGTGATGGAGTAGGGTTGGTCATCGATTCTACAGGGGGGGGATGTAGGATTTTGAATCAAGGCCATTTGGTGTTGCCTGTATTCGATGATCATAGGAAATTGGTATGTGAAATGCTCTAATGATTCGCAGAGAGTGCAAGGGCACCTCATATGTTCATTGACTGAAGTTGTGACATAATGGATGTCAGTGACGTTTGTTGCAGATGGATTGGGTTCTTGTTGAAAGCTCTGGCATACTGTTGTTAGTGTCTGCCGGAATTGAGGTAGCACTGGGAAATGGTGTGTATAATGGCCATATTCTGAAAAGATGGTGCAAGAGAATTTGGTTCGCAGTCCTTTGCTACTTGTGTTAGGGGAGGTAGCGGCAGTATTTGGTGAAGCAACGAGCGGTGATGGTGCTCGATTGAGGTGAATTAGGTTGCATAACTCTAGTAGAGATCGGAATTTGTTGGTTGGGTGTCCATCTTTCTCACACAATATGAAAGGAGGTTGGACACGTGGGGGTAGGGGAGAGGTGGGCTCTTTCTTTGTTCATCTGCCCCCAGCTGTAGCAGTGGTGCTAGGGAGTGAGGGTGCTGGTGGTGTGGTGGGAGTAGGTACTGGAATCTGCATCAGAATTCCTTCAGTTTGAGGAGGGAGGGATGGTTGAGGGACCATGGCTGGTGGATGTAGATACCATACTGGGATTGCCAGCACCATATTGGGAAGGGTAAGCGTTGTGGCTACTTGGAAATCTTGTATGCCTGGTGTAGGATAAAAGAAGGGGATTTGAGTAAGAGCTTGGGGGAGTGTCTCCCAAACTGGGATGTGGCCTTGGGGTAAGGTGGAATCAGGAATAGGTGAAGGTAGATAGTTTTCAGGTAATTCCTGAGGAGGAATCTCTGCGACTAGTGGGATGTTAGATATAAGAGAGTCCTCATTGGGAGGGAGGGTATTTCCAATTTCAGTTTCATTGGATGAGACAACACATACCTGATTGGAAGGATGAATGAGCGGTGGTGCGCCATGGTATGTCCCAAGCAAGGATGGGTCTTTGAAAATTCTGGGGGCCATCTCGATTAGTGGGTAAGTATCGGAATTAGTGTGGACGAAAGGGAGGATATTATCGATGTTGGCAGAAGGGTTAGGCTCATAATGTGAAAATTGATTGATGGTAATGTTATTCCCGTTATGGGGGAACATCATGGTTCGAAATATAGAAGAAGCAACTGCCTTCATAGCATGGATGTAGCTATGACCAAACAAGATATTGTAATTGACTGGGGCATCGATAACCTCAATATCAATAAGAATGGTTTTTCCCCCAAGTTCTACAAGGACATTTTGGAAGAGCCCTTCGAGAGAAGATGGTCATTCATCATAAGCTCTTAAGGTAATGGCAGATGGTATGAGTTCGGGGGAACCAAGTTTCTTCCATACGGACTTGGACATGATGCATGTGGATGCACCTTCATCAATGATGCACCGATGAACTGTAATGTTCTGAATTTTAACGGGGATTTGAAAGTGATAAGAGTGGGGAGGCGAGGTTCTCTGATGTCGAGATCAAATGTGATGAGTCGGGTATCAACAGGGTCGACTACCCTCGGGGAGGAAAGTAATGACTTCCGCTGAGTAGGACAAGTTTGAAGGACTTCTAAGAATGACATGCTGGTCGGAGATTGTGCCAAGTCATCAACCAAACTGTAATTATGAGCCGCCCCAGCCTGAGGGTTGTGGACATTCCTGTGCAATGGGATGCACGAAATACGAAGGGGTGTGTCCGAGCTAGGGCGAGGAATCATCAAAAGGGGTCCAGTTGAGACTGGGATTGTTTCTGAGGTGGTGGAAGCAAATTCAGGGGGTGTGTTGTATTGACGATTGTGTGTTTATAGAAGGACTTCTTCCTCACTAGTGAGGAGGATAGTACGATCTGCAGGATTTCCTAGATTGGGATATTGTCCCAATTGTGGTGGGGTAGGCTGCATGTCTTGTTGGGTGTTCATCACCCCTTGGTGTGGAATGGGATTTTGCAGCACAGCTGGGGGTGCTTGTTGTACATATTTTTGTGGGGCTTGTTGAGAGGCAGGCAGTGCTGGAGGACGTGGTCCATTCAAAGAGTCTTTCATCTGTTTAAATTCAACTATTTGGGGGCAATGATGAGTATAGTGACCAAACTCACCGCAAAGGGAAAAAGGGAAGTTGGTTCAAAGGTTTTTTTTATTTTTCCCTTGGCATTTGTTATTATTTCCCCCATGAGGTTTCTAGTTCCCTAGATTTTGGTTGCCCCCAGTAGGTTGGTTTTGTTAGGGATGATTCCCTCCTTGCCCTAGGTTATTATTGTTCTGTTTTTTGCCTTTATTTTTGGCATTATTCGACTGATGGGTTGGGTTGACCATATTCAGTTGTTCAAAATTTTGATATTGTTGAATGGGAGAGGGCTGAAAAAAATTAACCCCAGTGTGTGGGTGTCCTTGTGGTGGAGCCATGGGCTGTGGGGGGGCAGGGATCGGAAAGTACGGATTATGTTGTGGTAATAATCCATAAGCTACATAGGAAGGTGTGGTTCTTTCACTAGTGCTTAGTGTATAAGATGATGTAGAGGGGGTACCAAAACTTGGTTGGATAGGTGGGCATATTACGGGTGTTGACGGGGGTCCACTTATAGGTGGAGGCAGGGCGACAGGGTATAGTTGTTGGTAAGAGGGAGGAGGATAATAAGGTATTCCTCCATATTCCGGCAGATATTGGGGTATGCCATACATGGGTGGTTGTTGAGGTTGTGGGTTGTGGTGTGTGGTGTTACCAATCAATCCGTCTGCTGAGTGAGACATCCCAGGTTTGTCTTGGCCGAATGGTAAGGGTCTTGGGAGGTCAGGTAGTACTGTGTATAAGTAGTCTGTCTGTGAATAGATGAGGTTATATTGTTGAGCCTTGATGATGGCTTCTTCTTTGGATTGGGGGAAGGTGGAAGCCACATCTTTACCGAGGAGAGAGACAAGGGATCTGAGAAACCAATCGAGGCATTGTTGTTTGGTGGTTTCTACTTTGCATAAACTATGTCATCGACGCCACTTGTGAATGTGGTCAGTGATATGTGTGGCTGAGGTTTATTTAAAATAAGAGAGTAGTTCAAGACCATTGTCATGGTGGATTGGTAATTTAAATAAGGTCAAAAATTCCCTTGCCAAAGACTCGAAAGTCGCATGAGATCCTGATTTTTTGTCGACATACCACTTGGCTGATGGGCCAGTGAGTGTGCATTGAAATAATCGTAGTCGGATGGAATCGTCCATGATGTTGTTTGAGGAGCACCATAGGTGGAAGGTCATAACATGGTTGGCAGAGTCGTCTCCTACCTTTCCTTCAAATTTGGGGATGTCTGAAGGTACTTTGGTAGGCATTGCAGGCTATGTGGGGTCATGCAATATAGGATCATTTGTGAGTTTGGTGAGATCCGGTATGTTGAGAGAGGCCAAGTATGGAATTTGGAGTGGTGGTGGAGGATTAGTTCCAACCATGGTGTGAGCGTTTTGTGTACCTAACCCTTGAAGGGGACTAGGCATGTTTGTACTTCCCCCTTGAGAAGAAGTTGGCCTCCCGCTTCCATGTAAAGGAGAGTGAGTGAATGGTTGACCTTGGGAAGTGGACCCAAGTAAAGTGGAACCAAGAAAAGTTGATCCCAAGACAGTAGCGCTCATAGGGGTGTGATATGGTAACACCAATGAGTGGGCAAGGTTAGGAACTCCTCCTAGAAGAGGGGGGAGATTTACCAAATGTTTGGAATGACGAGGATTCTGTGGGTCCCCTATGACGTTCGACTAGTTAAGTGGATGTGTGAAAATGGTGACGAGAGAAATAAATAAGCAAGAGCCTTTGCTGTAATTTTTTGAACCTTCACAAGATATTTCTTAATTAGATGTAATCACAAGGGCATCATACATAAAACAATTGATAAAGAAACATACATGTGGATAGGTGGTTTTTTTCCACGTGGGAGAACGAAGAAAACAAATGCTCGTGTCCTAAAAGACGTAACGTCCTTCCTCTCAAATAGCACTGGACCTTCCAATAGCACTCAACAGTGGGGTATGAAGCCACCAGAAGAGGAACTAGTGAAGGATGTAGTAATCAGTTATAATGAGGGGTAGAGGGTGCATATCCCGAAAGAACTAGCGATATTTCCCAATAGCCACACAAAATCCGATCAAGGTGCAATTGCAGCCCACAATTGCCACCTGTGTAGATGTCCTAAAATTTGGTAACTACGTACCTCAGTCAAAGTGCGACATTTAGATTTTTGACCTCACAAATGGGTCATGGGCTGGATCCCATCCAAGAGGTGGGTGCCTCAAGGGGGGACACACAAAACAACCAGACCTCGGCCTTCAACCCTTCATGGGTATCTCCTTGCTTTATGGTGTAGGAACACTTGAATTGGAGGATTTAAAAGTTCCCTATTTGTCAACCTCTACTGTTTTGATGATGTGAGAACCAAATAATAGTGAGTTATTTGGATGCCTATCCACGAGATCCTACCTAGACTAAAAAATGTCTTTTGATACCTCCTATGGAGGAAAACTTAGTGAGTTTTTAGAAAACATTTAGGTGTGGTTGTTTGAGAGATTGGGGGTGTGAACCAACCTCATTGAAATTAAGTGGGAGTGGATAGTCTCATCAAGAAAAGGGTGGGGCGTTTCAGAATCCCAATGGAGGAAACTTACTTCAACCTCCACAATTTATAGATAAGACTATGTGAGTGATTGGTGAACTTTGTGTGTGAACAAGTGAAAGTGTGCCAATTTTTAATAATTTAGGTGTCACCTTGTTGCATGTGGACTTTGCTTGGTCCTTACAATTTTTGATTACCTAAGTTACTATGTGTCATTGGTATAGCCTTGCGGAATTTTAAAGTCCCTAGGAAAATAGCATGTGGACATGTGGGTCCTTACTATTCCTTTAACTCCATATTGTGATTTATTCTAAGAAATATTTGAAACTATCCTAGATTGTGCACATGTGGGCATGTATGGGCCCGTTATAAAACCTTTAAACTTCCCTAGTGATTTAATCTAAGAAAGTAAATTTCAACAATATCTTATCATTGTGGCATGTGGGTATGTATGGACCCTTACAGTCTTAAGATGTGTTTGAAAAATAAACTAAGAGGAGTCTCGAGGGGGTTGTTGTCCTCTCCTAAAGATTTTGTCTTTTTAAGGGAGATGAAATTGTCCCTCAACCTTTTTTTGATTCTCAATATCGCTTTGGAGCGCGAGAGAAGACCATACTCAACAATTGATATCCAATTTCTGGTCCCAATGCAAGCTTTATATGTGATGTAGAATGATTCCCACTTAAAATTTAATCAAAGAAAGCCATCCATGTGGGAACATGAAAACAAAAAGAGGAAAAAATTATGATTTTAACCCCCTAAGTGTCTGTGTTTTGACTAATCCCTTTATATGGAGAGAGAATGTAAGTGTGGTGCAGATTACAATATGCATGGAATCAATTTTAAGAAGGCTATGGGCCTTCCACGGATCACAAAAAGCTTACAATGTGTATTTTTCTGCATAGGTGTGTGGGTCTTAGAGTATACAGAGGTGCTATGAGCGCCAATGCATGAACTGAAAGAGACTTATGGGAGCTGGTGCGCAGGAGGCGCTGAACAATACAATGGTTTTGGCGCATGTGTGCTGAAGACGTGCTTGTGGGTAAAAACATGCATGCACTATCTGTTACATGGCTGTGAAGAAAATTTTGAATGAAATTCTCTCTATTCAGCTTTGAATTTGGCTTTTTGTAGGTTGGATTGGGCCGGTTGTGGTCCCTACAAGTTAAAGAAATAGAAAGAAGAGATAAAATAACCCAAATGGGGTAGGAAATTGATACCAAGTCCCCACTGGAGTTGCTAAACTGTTGCGCCTCTTTTGTCACCTAAATGAGCAAAACATAGGTGCTTACAAGCCCATTTGGGTTAGCTAGGCAAGACAACAGTGAATATAAGAATTAGAAACAACAAGCATGAAATATAAAGAAAATACTAAGCTAATAACAATAACAGAATTTAAACTAGAATGCATAAGGACATTAGAACAAAGAACAAACAAGAGTCATGCCACTAATAGAAAGGAGTATAATAGTGGAAAGAAAAAACCAAAGAGAAAGGGAGACTTTGGGTTCCCTCTTCCTCCAAGGGAGGGCTCTTGAACCCCCAAGATTGAGCTCTTCTTACAACTTGAACACTTGAAAGAAATGGTGAAAGAATCCCAAGCTAATTCACTCAAAAGGTGATGTGAATAGCTCCAATGAAATATTGCTTGTATGCTCTTGACAAGGAAAGAGGATCCTCCAAGAGAATATAGGCAGCATAACAATACAAATGAATTTCTTGAAAATGTAGTGCACCCATGGCTTTGAGGTATTATTCAACCAGCTTTTACTGTGAACAAGGGGCTATTTAAGGCACCCTTAGGTCTTTGACCAGCCACCCAGCTGGATTCATTCGAGATTTGGATGTCAAATCGACTTGGAAGCTGAAGCATAAGTGGTGGGAAGCCAACCAACATCATAAATGCACCATTCTGAGGTGTGCATGACTTTTAGCGTCCACAGTCGCACCTCAGGCGCATGTGCGCTTTTTCGATGTTTTCGACTGGCGCACGTGTGCATGCTTCCTATATATTCTTAGCACATGCTGATTTTATAACTGGTTGTATAGTTTTGGACCTTTTGGAAATGAATTTTTGGTAATTTTTGGTCCATGGGTGAACTAATAGCTATTTGAAGATGTTGGATTCATGTAACCATTTGTAGACAAAATTTCAGTGATAACAATTGATGCCCTAGATTGTTGACCATATAATTCGATGGACCCCTAGATGCAAACAAAACAACAAGTGGGAGAATGTTGGGTATGTGTTATATTCTTTGCATATGTGTGTGTGGGCACGTCAGATTTGACAACTACGTCTGACGATCCCTTCCTAGTAGCACTCTTTGTGTCATGTGTGTCAGGATCTTCCTAGGGGGGTCCCAAGGGGGACCAGCTATGCCCCCCCTGGTTACGCGCATCGTTCGGGGCAGCGCCTCGAATTTTTTTGGGGGGCATTTTTGCTATTTTTAGCGTTTTTCTAAATTAATCCCGGATTAAGAGATTAGGGTTTTGGTATCTACATAATACCTAAAAACATTGTATATATATTGTATGGTGAATGGTTAAATTAATACAATGAAGCATTGAAAGGTTTTCTCCCGATTAAGGGTTTCCGGTATAAATCTCTATGTACTATGTGTATGAGCCATTGATTAATTTATGTTTTGCTTAAGAATCTATATGCATTGCTTTACTTCATAGGTTTAGAACTTATAGAGACTTCTCAAGGAATGGAGCAAGAAGATCTCAAGGGGCATAGATTATAGAAACAAAGAAGAGGAAAAGATGAACACTTTTCTCACTTTAAAAACTTTTATGTATGAGATAGAGTTGTATGCTTAAAAAGAAATAGATGCGAAAATGAGTATAGTTGGTAAACGAAAGATAAAATACCAAATTTGTTTAAATGGATAAGCTTGGTTAAGCCATGATTATGAAAAGTTAGTGAGGCCTTGGCAATAGTTTAGTTAAGCTAAAAGTTCCCTAATTATACAAAGGAGTTGGAAGGAGGGTGTTGAGACCCAAGTCTGCACCCCTTCCCCTCTTGCCTCATTTTCCCTATACCTTCTTGAAAATTATTCCTCTTCTTGTTTCTTAACTTGGTTTCTCATTATTAAATGACTTGGTTTTTCATCATTATCTTTCTTGATTGATTCTTTGCACAAATTGTTTATGTTTTCTTGAAGTATAATTGCATGTCGTGATTTGGTTTAAAATACTTCTCATCATGTTTGCCATTGATTGAGTGTGCAGTAGGTCCACCAAGTATTTTTTGTGCATGAGAGGCATCCAAGACCACCAAGTCCTTTGTATGTGCAGTAAGCTTCCATAGAGAATGCACGTGAATAGAACGCAACAATTCAGAGCAGTGATTTTTGGGCCTGGATTATGAAAATAGACAGGTTAAATTTCAATGGTGGAGATCCAACAGGCTGATTAGATCAACAAATCTCGTACATTCGGCGTTCCAAAACTCGTGCAAGGTTTAATCAGAGATTTACACATAATCCACTTCATGAATTCGACGTTGAAACATCTGAGCTTGTATTTTTCGAAAACTCCTGAATGTCGAACTGCCGCATTGCTTCGGCGATCAGCCATCTGGGAGATCTCCACACTAGCACTCAAAAAATCCAGAATGTCGAAATGTCGGAGCCACGTGGAATTCATCAATGGATACACGTAGCGTTCATCTAGCATTGGCATGTGGCATTCATCTCAGACACCATTGATTACGTCATCTGCCCATTTCTAGGTGACACATGTCACTCTCTTCATGCGGACACATCAGTGAAAGTGATGTCATGGACACGTCATATCCAAAGTCCTGAAGTGTCACGTCACTCTGCTAGTCTGGTCCTCCAGGAATTATACATACTTTTTGTTTGAAATCCCCCGAACCTCAAAGAGACGGAAACACGTAGTGCTCATTTGTGCTGACACGTACCATTCATATATGGTGACATGTGGAATCCATGAGTCATCGAGATGTGGCACTCATTTCGATCATTTTCAGCACGCCATTTGACTCGTTCCAGGTGACACGTGTCACCCTTCTTTTCATGACACATCATCGGTCATGATGTCACAACCTCCACGTCACTCCAGGGAAATTTCCTCCTGGAGATTTTGATTGAGAGTTAACATAGTTTCCAAAAGTGTCGATGTCCTGAAGTGCCTAAGTTCCTTTCACGCAGGTCCTTCCTCAAGATGACACGTGGCACATGCCATCTAAAAATCGGTCCTGATGATGACGCGTGGCATTCATTTCGGTAATTTCTGGTAAAACATCTACTCCATTCCAAGTGACACATGTCATCCTTCTTTCTGTGACACATCAACAATTCGCATCACGTCGCAACATCAAATCCAAGAAATTTTCCATTGGGATATTTCTATCAAGAGAAGGCGTAGTCTCTCGAAGTCCCGAATGTCAAACTCCTGAAGTATTTAATGGTAAATATGTCTTAATTTCGGATCAATTAGCAATAATCATGAAATAATGACTCTGGGAGATTGTCACTTCGAGATATTCCAACCCAGAGAGAATGTAAATCGTCGAAGTACCGAAGCACCGAAGATTCGGAGACGCGTGGAAATATTCTATCATGACACATGGCATCCATCAGTTGAGACATGTGGCATTCATCAGTTGAGACACATGGCACTTGTTTTAAGCACATTTGGGTCTGTCATCTGTACTATTTCAAAGGACACATGTCACCTTTCTTTTCGTGACACGTCAGCGATATGACATGAGGTGGCCATGTTAGATTCAAGAGATTTTCCTTTGGGAGATTTCCAAGCACAACATTCAAAAAAAAATCCCAAACCCCGACAAGCCAGAGTCCCGGAGTCCCGAAATGATGAAGATTAAATTTAATCTTGGGTTAATAAGTAATTAGTGTTGGATAATGACTCTGGGAGTTCTGTCCTCTTGAGGATATGTATAGTCTTTAATCCAAAGCCCCGAACGTTGGAGTTCTGAAGTGGCTCACCCACATTCATTACACATTTTTAAATGTTTAAAAAGGGGCTCCAAACCAAAATTGGGGAAACTACACGTCCATATTATAGAAAGAATATCAGAGACTCCAGAAAACACCAGATGACTTGCTTCCTTCCTCCAAGGGATAAGTAGGGGAAAAAACACTGCCAACATATACAGTTATCTCCAGTGGCCTCAAATAGTGTGCATGCATGCCAGTGCTCGATACAAAATCTAGTTATGTCACTCTAGGACATCTACTATCAAATCTCGGTTCACTCCAACATGTGCATCAATCTAGCTTCAGTGCTAGTAGCATTTTTTAATTGTTCAAGTTCAAAAAACTTTTAGTTTCAGGCATAATAAGTGGTATTTTTTGTGTGATAATAGCCACTCATTTTTGTTAAGAGAATCTCGTATTATTCATTAACATACTCCATTAGTGTTTTTTAGTTAAGTTAATAAGTTGTTTTACAGCCGATGTGTAGAGAGAAACCTCAATTCCACACTGGTCGAGGGCCTCCACATATGTGATAAATAGGCATTCTTTGTATTTTAGAAGGGTTGAGTTTTTTGGGAGAAAAAAGATCAATACAACAACTGGTTGGACCCATTCTATGCATGGATTAAAGCTCTCTACCTGGTGAAGATACTATTGATGACAATGTGTTTGTGTCCAAATTCATATTTGTTACTTATCTTGAATACAATTTTGATTTGTGCAAAGTGCATTTCTTTTCCTTCAGCTATTGTATAACTTGTCTTTATTAATATGCAACCTATTATAACAACTATGCTTTGATGAATATTTTTTTTTGTTGCAACCTATGGGAATAACTGTGTTTTTGGTACCTTGGAATGACATTTTAAGACTTAAACTTCTAGCAACAGATTTTTCATTGAATGATTTTTTGTTTTTCTTTGTTTCTTACCTTTACTATCTCACTTGTCTATCCTTAGTGTGCCACCAGCCAAGGAGGACCCTCGTCCATGTCATTTTTCCAGCCAAACCATGCTCACGTCTTGGTAAACCAACCCTCTAATTGACCCATTAATAAAAAAACCAACCATTCATAACTTGAGGTGGCCTAGATTTTCCCTTTAGCAGTCAGGTGCAGACTTTAGGACCAACATCTTCTAGTGCCACTGGTGGGGAATGGAGTAAATAAATATCTTTCCCTGTGAGAACGACAATGATCAAATCTAACCTTTGATGGTGAACAAAGATCAGACACATTCAGACTGCCATCTTTCACCTGACGACTCCATTGAGTAAACTTTACTAAATAAATATTGGCTCTTAGAAAAGGACTCAAGAAATCCAAATCTGAGCACACTAAAGCCACTAAGTCTCATCCTAACCCTGAGAAGGACATAGTAGTCTCTGAGCCAGAAAGACAACTAAGAAAATTCACCTTAGCTCAAAAATATACTTCACCCCTCAAGGGTAAAGTTGCACCTTAAGAATCTATTGTTCTTCATCATCACAAGCAGCTTGAATTTGCTAGCCCTGAGAATCACAATTCCAAGGAACCACAGACACCTTCAACTCTCGCCTCTACTTCATCATCTAGTCTAGGATCCACCCCTATATCTCCAATCAATCTTCATATTCCTATTTCCCAAACAATGGTTGTTAACAGGATGGATGCCATAATTGCTCCCAGATATGCACCCCTAGTTTTGCCTGTAGGATTACATGCACTCCCAGCCACAGATTATATGAAATTTTTTCCCATATATAATGGGGAAGGGAATGTCACAACTAAGTAACATCTGGTAGCGTTCTACAACTTTGAATACAACTTTAACATTGACTATGCAAATGTGTGGATGAGGTTGTTGGTATAAAGCCTTGATGGGGAGGTAAGAAAATGGTTTTGAGGCCTCTCTCCAACCTCCATTACAGATATTGATTCATTAGATAAAGATTTCATAAAGAAATGGGGGGTTATAAGGGATTATATGTATTACATCACTGAGTTTGGGGCCCTTAAGAGAAAGAATGATGAGTCTATTTTGGACTTCACCAAGAGATTTAATAAGATGTATGGTAGGATCCCATATGAGATAAAACCAATTGAAGCCTTTTCCAAGATCACTTATGCCAATGAATATGATGCATTATTCTCTCTTCTGTTGAGGGAGAGAAAATCCACTACCTTGATATCCATGCAAGAAGTATCCATTGAGGTTGAATCCAACATCTTGGCATTAGACAGGTTAAATACTAGATCTAAAAAGGACAAGAAGAAACAGAGAGAGGATTCCCCTGTCTCCTCTACCCCAGCCACATCTGATCCTAAACTTGATGAACTGACCAAAACTTTGAAGGATCTGACATCTCAAATAGCTAAGCTAAAATGGGAATATAAACAACCAAATAGAGATTTTCAAGGGGTTGGGAACAGAAATCCCAATGAGTTTAAAAGGTCGAATGATGCCCCTCAGATAATGCAGAGAGAGAGGAGGAATGTTGATGACCAAAGAGTAGTACCTCCTTTAAAAAACAATCATATTGAGGATATGGATGAAGATAGTGATGTTGTGGATGATGTTGTTGTACTTTTCAATGAAATAGATTTTTACACCAGTCACTTAACGCAACAAGATTATGAGGTAGAAAAACCGTCAGATCCGTTTGATATTGAGATAGGGGAAGAGGGAGTTATCCAAGGCCAACCCCAAAAGAAATATGACTTGAGGCCTAGAACATGCACTCCCAAAGCCACCACCTCTTATCAGAACAGAAAAACAGAGGCTCCTCCCAAGCCAAATCCAAACAAGAGTGCATTGGCTAAATCTCACCAGCCTCCTCCATTCAAACATGTTGTCCCTGAAGTAAAGGAAACTGATAGGCCACAATAATATTTCAGCCTAGAGCATGAGTTAAGAAAGATCAAGATCCCTATACCTCTGTCAGAATTGTTGAAAAATGAGCCTTTCAAACAATCCATTATGAAGGTTATGTAGCCACCTACTTCTGTTGTAACTTCTGATGTAATTAGTTTGCAGGTTGAGAACCCAACTATTACTATGGGCCCACACATTGAGGATGGATCTAATGCTTCTACACCATTCTACATATCTCTAAATGTCCACGACGAGATCCTACATAACTGTCTCATGGAATCAGGTGCCTCACACAATGTCATGCCTAAAGTTTTTATGGAGGAACTAGGTTTGGATATCACCAAGCCCTATCAAGACCTTTACTCCTTTGACTCTAAAAAGGTCAAATGTTTGGGATTAATAAAGGATCTGGTGGTTTATTTGGCAGAATTACCCATTAAAAGTGTAGTGATGGACATCATTATGGCTGAATTTCCCCCCAAGTTTGGTATTTTTTTTCCAGGACGTGGGCCAAGAAAGTTGGAGGATCATTACAAATGGACCTCACATATGCCACCATCCCTGTTTTCGAGGGAGAAAACAAGAGGATATATAGAGAGGTCATAGTGTCCTATATTGTCAGCGACCATCAGAATCCAAGCAATCACCCAATGTATGATGTTGAGGATGAGATCGACTCATCTGTTTTTCATCTAAATGGTGAGGAACCAGAAATTAAAGTCAACAAATGAAAAAATCAGGCTTTGAAAAATCAATAGAACAAAGTGTGACATATGTATTTCGATGGATCTTCATCAAAAGAAGGTTATTGGGCTAGTATATTCCTCATTTCTCATGCACAAGAGGTCATAACGCTCTCTTATAAGATGGAATTCGAGACTACTAACAATATAGCCGAGTATGAAGCTCTAGTACTCGGATTGAGGGATGCTAAAGACATGGCCATTGATAGTTTGGTAATCTTTGGTGATTCTGAGTTGATCATCAATCAAGTCAAGAACATCTATCAAGCTAAACAACATAGGCTCAAACAATACAAGAATGAGGTGTGGGACCTTGTTGAAAACTTCTTCCTAGCATTTAATATTTCCTTCATTCCTAGAGAGGAAAATCATAAGGCAGATTCTTTGGCATTGGCTACCAGTACCTTCAGACCTCTCATTGGCCCGAATATCAAGTATCAGGTGGAATTCATACATAGGAAAACCATACCAGAAAACATCAAGTACTGGTAGGTCTTTAGTGATGGCCTAGAGCTGCAAATATTTCTGCAGACCATAGAATAGTTCTCCAGTATCTCTATAGATCAAGAGGGTGAAGGTGATGAATCAGAGAATCAACAAACATCTCATCTATTGAACAAAGTGGTTGGCCACAAAATTGTGGAACTTAAAATGAACCATATCCCCAAGGGTCTAGTGCCAATGGAAATGTTATTTGACATTCATGATGTCTCCAGAGGAGCTGCCATAAAAAATCAAGAAGAGGAAGTGATGGATTGCAACATTGGGACTATTGAAAATCCCAAAATAGTCAAATTGTCCAAGGCACTACCTCCAGAACAGAAAGACAGGTATGTCAACCTTATGAAAAAAAATTCTGATATTTTTTCATGGTCGTATGAGGATTTGAAGACATTTGACACTAAAATCATCCAACGCAAGATCCCTCTGAAGGCCCGTTCTAAGATATTCAGACAGAAGATCAAGAAATTTAATCCCATACTGATGTCCATAATTGAAAAATAGATGAAAAGAATGCTTGATGCCAGAATCATTGTGCCCTTGAGGTACGTAGATTGGTTGGACAAATTAGTACCTGTAAGAAAAAAGAGTGGGGAAATACGCTTGTGTGTTGATTTCCGAAATCTCAACAAGTTTTCTCTAAAGGACGGCTACCCCCTTCCCAAGATGGACCATATTTTGCAAAGGGTAGTAGGTGCCCATAGAATATCCTTGTTGTATGGGTACTCTGGTTATAACCAAATAGCAGTATGTGAAGAGGACAAAGAAAATACAACATTCACCACCCCTTGGGGGACATTTATGTATGAAAAAATTCCCTTTGGGATGATGAATGCATGGGCCGCCTTTCAGAGGGCTATAGATGTATCTTTTGTGGGAGAGAAAGACAAAATTATGGTTATATATTTGGATGACATCACCATTTTCTCCAAATCAGATGATGACCATTTACAACACCTTGAGCAAATCTTCTAAAAATGCAGAAGGTATGGGATCTCTTTGAATCCCAAGAAGTCCCACTTTACTATGTGAGAAGGTAAACCCCTAGGCCACGTCATATCAGTAGGAGGTATAAAAATAGACCCTAAGAGAGTGGAGGCCATTCAAAAAATTGAAATTCCCATAAACAAGAAGTCTGTTAAGTCCTTTATAGGTAGAATAAAAATTTTAAGGTGCTTTGTGCCAAACTTTGCTGAAATCATAAGGCCTATTACCAACATGCTTAAGGAATATGTTGTTATCAAGTGGTCATAGGAGGAAAAATCAGCATTGTAGAGGATCAAACAAGCTTTGGTTGAAGCCCCTATATTAGTCATCCCTGACTATGCCAAAGAGTTCTTTATATTTTCTTTCTCCTCCGAGGAAACCATTGTTGTTGTGCTACTGCAAAAGAATGAAGAACGCAATGAAAAATCCATATCCTTTTTCAACAAAGCCCTTTGATATGCTGAGTTGAAGTATGATATATTAGAAAAGAAGGCCTATGCATTGGTCAAAGCCTTGAAAGCCCTCGGGGTGTATGTGTTACATTCTAACATAACAACCTATGTTCCTAGTAGCAGTGTCAAAGAGATTCTGGTCCAGCTAGATAGTGAAGAGAAACGAGGGAAATGGATTGTCAAATTGTTGGAGTATGACCTGCACATAAATCCCACCAAGTTGATCAAGGGGCAGCGACTTGCCAAGTTATTAGTAGAATCAAACTATAAGGTGCTGGAATTGCATCAGACCTTCACCCAATCCGATGTACCAATGACACAGTATGGACAAGACATCATGCAGGTATTTGAAAACTACTCTTTTTCACCTCGGTACTAAGATATTATTTAATTTTTGTAGCACCTAGAATTCCCACCAGATTTGAAGAAGACAAGGGCCAAATCTCTCAAATTAAAAGCTATAAAATTCTGCATTTTAAATCAAAACTTGTATTGGAGGGATCCTATTGGCATCCTATTAAAGTGTCTTGATGAAAATGAATATAAGCAAGTCATAACATATATGCACATAGGAGTTTGTGGAGGACACTAGCATTGGAAAGCTACAACACTCAAGATCCTAATGGCAGGGTACTACTTGCCCACCCTTTTCTCTGATGTATTCGCTACAGTAAGGGCATGCAATGAATGTCAAAATTTTGTAGGAAAGCATAAGTTACTCTCACTGCCCCTGAAACCTATCACTACCAGTTGCCCCTTTCAGTAATGGGGATCAGATTTCATAGGTGAGATAAATCCACCCTCCAGTGGGCAGTATAAGTGGATCCTCACTACCATTGAGTACTTTACCAAATGGATCAAGGTTGTTCCCACTAGGAATTCTACTGACAAAGTGATTATGAAGATTTTGGAAACCAATATATTTTCCAGGTTCGAATGTCCTAGAAAGATTACAGCAGACAATGCCTAGGAATTCAAGTCCAAAGCCATGATTAACTTATGTGGCAGCCATAACATCGCCTTGACACTTTCCACGTCATATTATCCTCAGGGGAATGGGTTGGCTAAGTCATCAAACAAGACTCTCATCAGGATCATAAAGAAATTGTTGACTCAAAATAAGAAATCATGAGACTCTAAACTTAAGTATGTGTTGTGGGCTGATAGGATCAGCACCAAGAGATCCTTGGGAACCTCACCATTTCAGTTGGTCTATGGGATAGATGTTGTCTTCCCTACTTAGCCCGGTCTACCAGTTTTGAAATTCCTACAGGAATAAATGGAGGAGCCAAATGAAATCCAAAGGAGAATCTTTCAGATTATAGAGGTTCAATAGAAGAGAGAAGAACTGAGTCGGATCACTGAAGCATACCAGAGAAAAATCAAATCATATTTTGATAAGAAAACCAAGAAAGAGATATTTCAAGAAGACGACCTCGTCTTGAGGTGGGATGCCAAAAGGGAAGAAAAGTGCAAGCATGGTAAGTTTGATATCCTCTAGTTTGGTCCTTTTAAGGTGGTTGAGGTTCTGAAGAACAACACATTTGTCTTACGCAATCTGGATGATACTAAAATTTTCAGAGGCCCAATAAATGGGCGCTTCCTGAAACACTATTTTGCTTGAAACACTGAGTGAAGGTCCCTCTTGTACCATAGCTTCTTTCCTTTTTCGTTTTCATTTGAATAAGATCGTCATTCGAGCGTTTCATTTTTATTTAGTTTGTGTGTGAATAAATACTCCATAGCCCAACAAAGGCACAAGGGTGTAGTTGCAGTTTTAAGATCAATAAGATGCATGGCTGAGAGAAAGTAGAAGATATACATGGATAGAATATAAAAACAGAGGTAAGAGATGGAAGGTGGGATCAAGTTATTTAATTCCAAGGCACTAATCTGTTGTTCTTAGCACCTCACAGGGAAGTTATATCCCCAGTTGGAGCGAATGTTGAGACCTAAGTATGCACCCCTGCCCCTCCTGCCTCATTTTCCCTATACCTTCTTGAAAATTATTCCTCTTCGGGTTGGTTAAGTTGGTTTCCCATTAATAAATGACTTAGTTTTTCATCATTATCTTTCTTGATTGATTCTTTGCGAAAATTGTTTATGTTTTCTTGAAGGATAATTTCATGTTGTGATTTGGTTTGAAATACTTGTCATCATGTTTTCCATTGATTGAGTGTGCAACGGATCCACCAAGTATTTTGTGTGCATAGGAGACATCTAGGATCACCAAGTCCTTTGTATGCGCAGTAAGCTTCCATAGGGAACACCCATGAACTAAACACAACAATTCGAACCAGTCATTTTCGGGCCTAGATTGTGAAAATAGATAGGTTAAATTTCAATGGTTGAGATCCAACAGGCTGATCAGATCAACAGATCTCGTACATTCGGGGTTCCAAAACTCGCAAGAGGTTTAATCGCAGAGTTACACATAAGCCACTCTGCGACTTCAGTCTCGAAACATCTAATCTTTTCTTGGTCGAAAACTCCCGAACGTTGAACCACTGCATCCCTTCGGCGATCAGCCATCTGGGAGATCTCCACACTTAGCACTCAAAAAATACTGAATGTCGAAACTTTGGATCCACGTGGAATTCATCAGTGGAGACATGTAGCATTCATCTAGCACTGAAATGTGGCATTTATAAGTGGAGACATGTGGCACTCATTTCAGACACCTTTGGTTACGTCATCTTCCCATTTATGGGTGACACGTGTCTCTCTCTTCATGCAGACAAGTCAGTGATAGTGATGTCATGGAAATGTCATATCTGAAAAGCTGAAGTACTGATTAGTCGAAGAGCTAAAGTGCCAAAGTCCTGAAATGCCACGTCACTCCACTAGTCCAGTCCTCTAGGAGTTATACATACTTTGTGTTTGAAATCATCCGAACCTCGAAGACCCGAAGACACGTAGAACTCATCTATGCTGACAAGTAGCATTCATCCGTGGTGACATGTGGCATCCATTGGTCTCCGACAAGTGGCACTCATTTCGATCATTTTAAACACACCATTTGACCCATTCTAGGTGACACATGTCACCCTTCTTTTCATGACATGTCATCGATCATGATGTCACAGCTGCCACGTCACTCCGGGGAAATTTCCTCCAAGAGATTTTGATCAAGATTTAACACAGTTTCCAAAAGTTTCGAAGTCCCGAAGTGCATAAGTTCCTTTCATGTAGGTCCTTCCTCAAGACAACACGTGGCGCATTCCACCTGGAAATCGGTCCTGATGATGACATGTGGCATTCATTTCGGGCATTTTTTGTACAACATCTGCTCCATTCCAGGTGACACGTGCCATCCTTCTTTCTGTTAAAAATTAGCAATTCACATCACGTCGCCATGTCAGCTCAGGAGATTGTTCTCTGGGAGATTTCTATCAAGAGCAAGCGCAGTCTCCCGAACGTAGAACTCCCGAAGTATTTAATGGTAAATATGTCTTAATTTAAGATCAATTAGCAATAATCATGAAATAATGATTCCGAGAAATTGTCACTTCGGGATATTCCAAACTAGAGTGAATGCAAATCGTCGAAGTGACGAAGCATCGAAGAGTCAAGGACATGTGGCACTCTTATATCACGACATGTGGCATCTATCAATTGAGACACGTGGAATTCATCAGTTGAGACACATCACACTTATTGTAAGAACATTTGGGGTTGTCATCTATACTATTTCAAGTGACATGTGTCACCTTTCTTTTCGTGACACGTCAGCGATATGACATCAGCCGCCAAGTCAGATTTGGGATATTTTCCTCTGGGGGATTTCCAAGGACAAAATTCAAAAAAACTCTTGAACCTCGAAGAGACGGAGTCCCGATGTCCCGAAATGATGAAGTTTAAAGTTAATCTCAGGTTAATAATTAATTAGTGTTGGATAATGACTCTGGGAGTTCTGTCCTCCAGAGGATATGTATACTCTATACTCTGAAGCCCCTCAAACACCGGAGTTTCAAAGCGGCTCACCCACATTTGTTGCACATTTTGAAATGTTTAAAAAGGGGTTCCAAACCAGAATTGGGGAAACTAGACATCCAGACTGTAGAAAGAATATCAAAGACTCTAGAAAACGCCAGATGACTTGCTTCATTCCTCCAGGGGATAAGTAGGGGAAAAACACTGCCAACATATACAATTATCTCCAGTGGCATAAAATGACGTACATGCATTCCAGTGATCAATACAGAACTTAGTTATGTCACTCCTGTCCATCTACTTTCAAATCTCGGTTCATTCCAGCATGTGCATCAGTCTAACTTCAGTGCTAGTAGCAATTTTTAATTGTTCAAGTTCAAAATTCTTTTAGTTTCAGGCATAATAAGTGGTCTTTTTTTTGTGATAAGAACCACTCCTTTTTGTTAAGTGAAGCTCGAAGTATTCATTAACATACTCCATCAATGTGTTTTAGTTAAGTTAATAAGTTGTTTTACAGTCAATGTGTAGAGAGAAACCTCAGTTCCACATTGGTTGAGGGCTTCCACATCTGTGATAAATAGGCATTCTGTGTATGTTAGAAGGGTTGAGTTTTTTGGGAGAAAAAGATAAATACAACAACTGGTTGGACCCATTCTGCGCATGGATTAAAGATCTCTACCTGGTGAAGATACTATTGATGACAATGTGTTTGTGTCCAAATTTGTATGTGTTTATTATCTTGAATATAGTTTGATTTGTGCGAAGTACATTTATTTTCCTTCAGCTACTGTATAACTTGTCTTTATTAATATGCAACATGTGATAACATCTATTCTTTGATGAAGATTTGTTTTTGTTGCAACCTGTGGGAATAACTATGTTTTTGGTACATGTTTAATGCTTGTAATGACATTTTAAGACTTCTAGCAGCAAATTGTTCAATGAATGGTTTTTTTTTTCTTTGTTTCTTACCTTTACACTCTCACTTGTCTGTCCTTAGTGTGTCATGAGCCAAGGAGGACCCTCATCCATGTCATTTGGCCAACCAAACCATGCTCATGTCTTGGTAAACCAACCCTCTAACTGACCCATTAATAAAAAAAACAACCATTCATAACTTGAGGTGGCCTAGCTCTGCCCTTTAGCAGTCAGGAGCAGACTTTAGGACCAACAGAGAGAAAATACCTTAACTCCTCTCTTGATGTTTACTATGTTTCTATAGGATGAGAATCTTGAAATGTTGTTATGTGTAAATATTTTGGCATGAGAATGTTGATAATCATATGAATGAAGACACAACTAAAAATTGATTGTGTTTGCACTCATGAGAACATTGAGGGAAATGTGGTAGAGTGCATATAGATATGATGGGACATATCTGAAAATGTTTATTGATTTAAATGTAAAGATACATGCATTTTTATCTACATGACAACTAATATGATTATAATTGTAGTGATGCATGAATGTGTAGAAATGATTGGAGTTGGTAAGGGAGGACAACTACCAATGGTTGACAACCTCAAGAAGAGGAGAAATATAAGAAGGCTACTAATAAGAGAAAACTACGAAAGGGATCGTGAGAGTTCCCATGAAGGCACCACCAATGAGGTAATATCAAAGAAGGTGCTAGCAACCAGATTAGGTATAAAAGTGTTCATGTCTATGTGGCACAAGGTATGAAGGTATTGGGTAAGAATCCCTTATGAAATATTTTATTATTTTAATGATATGTAATCGAATTTGTGTGGTTGTTGGATGTCATTGATACACAAGAAGGGTATGATGCAGGAAATGAACCTAAAGGATAGATAAAGGAAACTCTAGTGGCCAAGGATTATTGAGATCCTTGCAAGAAAATTCATGAACAAAGTGTCATGAATACTTTGATGAATCGGGAATGATTGGGAACAAAAGTGCTCATAAACAACACATTGATTTGATGCAATGGGAACATGCATGTTTGCATGAGAGGGTAGGTAATTGACTGCCCATTATGGAAGAAGCATCTTGCAATGTTCTGCTAGAATGTAACAATGGTAAAGAAAGGTATTGGGTGGCCATAGATGTTGGCACCCTGATTCTTAGTAAATAAAGAATGTTGGAAGGCATTCCTATAAAAATTTTGTTTCATAAAAGGTATGTTGATTTGAGGTCATGATCAACTTAAAGAAGGAAAATGTAGTTCTGTTGTAGTAATGAATGTGGATAGACAATCCATGTGGTGAGAAGTTGGTTGAGTCCCAACACATGAAATCAATGCAAGGGTACACTATGTGAGAATTTGGCCATGGACATTGGAACATTGATTGAATTCACTTAATGTTGAATTGCACTTGCAAGAGTTTGGAACGTTGAAAGGATGCATGTGTAAGGAATGATGGTTTCCTTTTACTTTATATCATTGAATAGATCAAAGTGATTTAACTGTTGGTATGCACAATTTAAGAATTGTTTGTGATGCCATTGTAAAGGTGAAATGAGAATATATGTGCATGAGAAACTAATAGCTTGCTTGGCTATGTGAAGAATGAATTACAGGAAGAATGGTCTTGGATATGGTAGTCTTGCAAGTCCATAAGGAAGATCAATGCATGTTGGTTATAAAAACACCAAACTACCATGAGAAAAAAGTCTCGGGATTGTGGAATTAGGTTCCTGAATGGAACTCATTGGAAAGGAAATTGTGAATTAAGAAAATATGTGGGAAAACAGATTTGAAAAGAATTTTGACTAAACATTAAGGAAAGTATCTCACAAATTTCTATATGCATGTGAGTATCGGTCAGATGAAAAAAAAAATGTTCCAAGAGGATAGATGGTGGCTATCAAATAAGAAATCAGGGAAGAAGGCTACTGTTGTGACAAGAGAGCTTTGTGATAAGCCATGATCGTCATAGAGAATGTTGTGTTGTGGTAGCATGGGACGAAGGGACGCTTTCGGTAGAGCAAGCATGAGGGACTCCTCAGTTGTAAGACTCAGGGAAGTCTCTGAAACTCTTCTTGTGTGAGAAAACCTTGGCAGACAAGATGGATCTCCCAAGGGACCATATAGCAGAGAAGGGGATGCATGAGCTTGAGACTGAGCCTAGATGGTGAGTGATCACAAGTAAGGGGAGACTTCGATAGCTCATGTGTAAGACTCTATGGAGTATATAATTTTTTTTCATTTGTTGACTTGGATCGTGTAGACAATGAGTATGTCAAGGAAAATAGTGAGCCAACTTAATGAGACAACCATATGGATGCAGATCCATAAATTGCATGAAAAATTATTATGTTGATTATAAATTCCCCCCTTGAATTATGGACAATAATAAAATGTTTTGCATGAAATTTGGAATTAATATGTTTGTTGTTTGAAGTTGTTGTAGGAATGTGCTAAATGCCAAGAATATGGAAAGGACCGGACCAAGAGAGAGGAGCAACATTGTTGAAGAAAATCAAGGATAAAAGCATGAAAGGTGTTGTTGAGATGCAAACAACACTGAGGACATTGTTCTTTTCATGGGGAGGGGATTGTAACACCCATGTTTCCCATAGCTTTTAATTAATCATAATTAGTAATTTTCATGCAATGGCATACAAACAATGTAAATGTATTATTGTTTAATTGAAAATGTCAACAACTAACTGTGGGGGTGAATCCTTAAAGTACTATCCATGATACCACTAGAGGGATTAGTGAGGGGGTAGAAAGGGGGTTCATGTGTTAAAGACCCCAAGTCACCTTGATGAATAATATGAAGGAAACTATCATATTTCCTCTAACTTACAGTTGAAGCCAAACATTTAATGGGAAGGGGTTGGTAGTTGAACAACCAACCACCCTCATTGAATGTAGGTATGGGAAATATTGCTAGGAAAGTAGGGGTTGTCAGCCAAAGGTACAACAAAGTACCAATTCTACAACCTAAACTGACCCCATGAGTTCCTTCTGATAGAATTAAGAGGAGAAGTTGAGAACCTTCCTAGGTGGGGTGGCAAAGAGAAGAATTCATGAAGGAAGAATGAGAGGATATTTTTCAAGTCTGGGGAGGAAACGAGCGACGTGTGTTTTGGGATTCATAGGAATAGAGATGATGCAAAAGAATGTGTGATGAAGCACAAAGAATTCCCTAGTGGTATCATGGCTTGGCACGGGGGTGGCCAGAGTGTTAAGAGTGAATTCATATGAGCCTACAATTGGGTGGAAAGGTGAACACCCATAGTCAGCTGGTTGGTTACAGCCTATAAAATAGATCCTCTCATTCTTCCTTCATGAATTCTTCTCTTTGCCACCCCACCTAGGAAGGTTCTCAACTTCTCCTCTTAATTCTATCAGAAGGAACTCATGGGGTCAGTTTAGGTTGTAGAATTGGTACTTTGTTGTACCTTTGGCTGACAACCCCTACTTTCCTAKCAATATTTCCYMTAMCTTACAGTTGAAGCCAAACATTYAATGRGRAGKGGTTGGTWGTTSAACWACCAACCMCYTCYCATTRAATGTTTGGCTTCAACTGTAAGKTAKRGGAAATATTGMTAGGAAAGTAGGGGTTGTCAGCCAAAGGTACAACAAAGTACCAATTCTACAACCTAAACTGACCCCATGAGTTCCTTCTGATAGAATTAAGAGGAGAAGTTGAGAACCTTCCTAGGTGGGGTGGCAAAGAGAAGAATTCATGAAGGAAGAATGAGAGGATATTTTTCAAGTCTGGGGAGGAAACGAGCGACGTGTGTTTTGGGATTCATAGGAATAGAGATGATGCAAAAGAATGTGTGATGAAGCACAAAGAATTCCCTAGTGGTATCATGGCTTGGCACGGGGGTGGCCAGAGTGTTAAGAGTGAATTCATATGAGCCTACAATTGGGTGGAAAGGTGAACACCCATAGTCAGCTGGTTGGTTACAGCCTATAAAATAGATAAATATTCCTTATCCCCTGTGTAATTGAGTTAAAATAATTAGTTAGGTACTTGTGATTTTATTGTAAATGTGCATGCTTGGTAAATGGGATTGATATTGTTTTGTTGGAAAACCCATGTAGTTGAATGATTTATGCCTATAACCGTATTTATAAAAATGAATGACCATAAATGGATTCGTTGGCTTGAACATTTGTATTATTTGTGAATGTGTAAGCTTGATTTGTGAACCAGATATCATTTCATTAACAAGTCTCTGCATTTTGAGTGATGGTGGAATTTCAAAATGGTGTATGCCTTACTTAACCAATTGTAACCCTCCACCTTATTACCAAGGCCAAACAATTTCAAACTATGTCTATACATCACTATATGATCAATGAGACTTAGCAGTCGTTGATTCCAGATATGGAATATATCTTGATCGTCCAAAGACGAGCTTGTATCCTATCAAATTATGTTTTTGCAACATCAAGGGATCATAAGCATTAGATCGGTGGATGATTTTATGCTAACCATCAATCATATTGCTTAGCCAAGATATTGGACCCCAGAGTACCGAGAGACCTTGGTGGCAGGAAGCGAGATTCACCCAATGGGCCAATGCTTAGGGGTAGAGTTTTGATTCTTGGTTCCAACCCAATTTATTATATATATAAGTGTGAGTAGGAAGAGGATGTCATGTGTGATTTGGAAACCACATAGGTAGATAGCATGGCAGAGGATTCCATATGGCGAAGGTTGATTCATCTGTGAGTTAGATGTAGGACCCTCTCCAAGCATAGACTCTATGATGAGCCTAATAAATTTGAGTCATTGGATATGGGAGTGGAATGACCTCCATCATATATCTCAGTGGAGAAAATTCAATTGGACCCCAAACCGTGGAGATTTTTAGGGTACAGGAGATCGGAAAAGAGCCGAGGTATGAGATCCTCTACAACAAGGATCGTCGATCTATCGATCGACGAGTTAATATCAGTCCTCCAATCCTTAAATTTGTTTCCATGCTGGGATTGTGAATGAAACCATGGTAGTCGTCATATCTATCGATGCAATATCTCATCCATATATATCATTGGGTCATAATCCCAAGATGAACCAACTAATCACCATGTAATCCTTGGGATTAGGTTAGTTAATCACTTCATAATTCTCAGGCATTGGGGATTATCGAAGCTCACGCTACATAGGAAGAGTCTCAACGTCTTATGCCTAGTGGAAACATGTCACTCAATGAATGACCCATGTGTTGTGACATGGGAGGGCCATGTGTCACCTGTTGGTAGTGCCACGTGTCACCTCAATTTGGTATATTTGGTCATAGAACCGAGGAAAAAAATCGGTGCCATGTGTCGAGTGGTACGAGTGCCATTTGTCATGTCGTATGGTAGATAGTGGAAGGTCCACATGTCAAGTATGGGTTGTGCCACGTGTCATGCTAAGTGGCATGACTAGATAGGTCCATGTGCCCCAGGATTCCAAATGTATCTCAAACCATCAGAAGGTTTTGGGAAATAGGCCTCATGAAAAAGGTCGATAGTGGATGCCCGATATATCCGAGATGACATGGGATGACGTAATTCAATGAATAAGAAGTGGACATGTGTCAATGCCCTGTTGGGAGAACCTCGGGAATGACGATGAGATATACACTACAACAAGTCCACGTGGAGGTCCACGTGTCAAGTGAGAGTTGTGCCAGGTGTCAAGTGAAATTATCATTTTTAGGCAGAGCTCTGTGGGGAAAAATTGTGCCACATGTCATGAGGAGACGATGGCCACATGTCGTGTCATGGTTAAGATAGGTGGCATGATAGGATAGGGCCATCTATGTGAGATGTCATCTTATCCTAGTCTGCGACAGTTGCGTGTCACGGTGTGATTAAGGACAATTGGCACCTTATGATGGGGCCACGTACCTTAGGCACCAGCTCCTGAATGTTGGGCTATGCGAATAGTGAATGGGCCTAATACCCCAAGATCCTGAGATCCCAATGTCCTGAGATGACGTCAGACAATTCCACCGGCTCTATGCATGACGGATAGGTGTCAAGGCTTGGTCAATTCGAATCTCAGGGAAATGTTTGTAGCAAGTGCTCAACGCTTGGAGGGCCAAGGAACGAAAAGATGAGGGCCCAGTGGAATAGGTGGCAAGTGCCACACCTGCAGCCACATATGCGCTAAGGGGTGACATGTTTTGACAAGTCAGTGCCACGTAGAATACCAGAGATGACGTGGAGCCACGTAGGTTCCATGTGGCAGTATGAAATCCCTTGGGCCATTGAAAGCCCAAAAAATTCAAAGGGCCATAACTTTTGATATAGAGCTCTATTTTGAGAAAAATTGCAGTCGTTGGAAAGGTCTTAGTGAGTACAAGATGATTATGTCCTCTTTAAATGGATTCAAGGAGGTTGAGGAAAAGTGAAAATTTAATACCTCATCTCTTAAAAGGGTACTTAGGGGGTTGGGTGTGTTACACATGGTATGGAATTGCATGGCATGGATTGGAAATCCAAGGCATGGCATGACATGACAAGGAAATGAAAGGCATGGCATGGAAAGGAAATCCAAGGCATGGAATGCTAAGGTAAGGAAAGGCATGGAAAGACATGGCATGGAAAGGAAAGGCATGGAATAGCAAGGCAAGGAATGGCATGGCATGGTATGACAAGGAAAGGCATGGAATGACAAGGCAAGGAAAGACATAGCATGGCAAGAGAATGCATGGCATGGCAAGGAAATTCAGGGCATGGCATAGCAAGGAAAGGCATGGCATGGCATGGAAAGGAAAGGAATGGTATGAAAATGCAAGGCATGGCATGGCATGGCATGGAAAGGCATGGCAAGGAAAGGCAAGGCATAGCATGGCAAGACAAGGCATGACAAGGCATGGCATGGAAAGGCAAGGCATGGAAAGGAATGGGATTGCATGGAAAGGAAAGACATTGTATGGCATGGAATGACATAGTAAGGAAAGGCATGGAATGGCATGGAAAGGAAAGGAATGACATGGCAAGGAAAGGTGAGGCATGGCATGGCAAGGGAAGGCATGGAAAGGCATGGCATGGCATCGCAAGGAAATTCATGTCATGGCAAGGCAAGAAAAGGAATCGCATGGAAAGACAAGGCATGGCGAAGCATGGCATGGCATGGCATGGAAAGGCATGCCATGGAATGGGATGGAAAGGCATGCCATGGAAAGGAAATGCAAGGTAAGGCATGGAAAGGTAAGGCAAGGCATGGCATGGAAAGGCAAGGCAAGGCATGGCATGGCATGGCAAGGCATGGCACGGCAAGGCAAGGCATGGCATGACATGGCATGGAAAGTTAAGACATGGAAACACAAAAACACTTGATTGGATGGAAAGGAAATTTGTGATATAAAGTTAAGTCATATGTTCCTAGAAAAAATGATTTTTATTTCTTGGGATGAGAAATGTTCATTTTTTTGTGATTATTGTTTCATTTTAATCCATGCTTTTATTTGGAATTTTTCCTTGCATAATGTTATGGAAAAATATATTTATTGTTGTATAGGTTAAAATGGGAAGCTACATGGAAAGACATGCAAAGAGGAATTAGTATAATTTAGATCATTGTGGTGTTCTAGGGATTTGTAAATGTAATGACCTATTATTTGACCTTAGAAAGTTAGAACTTTGATTTTTACTTATCTTAGTGATTCATTTCTTAGTATTTGTTGGGTTTAGTTACAATCATATATAGACATTTGATATGTATACATTTGGATATATTTATGTGTTGTGGGATATTATTTTTATTGTTATATGTTTATGATGATGACTAGTTCAAAATTATGTTGTAAATGTATAATAGATGCAAGGCATCGTGTAAATAAACACACATTTCTTAATTGAACATTAATACAGATAAGGATTCTCATATGAAATTTGTAATGTATATGCATGGATATGAGCTATGAAATATTCAAATGACTATAGTGTTGAGGTGACTAAGGCATGGCGTGGAATGAAAAGGCATGGCAAGTCAAGGCAATGCAAGGCAAGGCATGGCATGGCATGGCAAGGCAAGGCATGGCATGGCAAGGCAAGGCATGACTTGGAAAGTCAAGGAAAGGCAAGACATGGCATGGAAAGGAAAGGCATGGAAAGGCAAGGCACGACATCACAAGACATGACATGGCATGGCATGGAAAGGCAAGGCAAGGCATGGAAAGGCAAGGCATGACATGGAAAGGAAAGGCATGGAAAGGCAAGGTACGACATCACAAGACATGACATGGCATGGCATGGAAAGGCAAGGCAAGGCATGGCAATTCAAGGCATTGCATGGAAAGGAAAGGAAAGGCATCTAAAGGCATAGCATGGGAAGACAAGGCATGGCAAGACATGACATGGCAAGGCAAGGCATGCCATGGCATGACATTGCAAGGTATGGAAAGTGAAGGAAAGGTAAGTCATGGCATGGAAAGGCAAGGCATGGTATGGCATGGCATGCCATGGAATGGCATGGCATGGCATGGCAAGGAAAGGCATGACATGGCAAGGCAAGGAAAGGCATGACACGACATGTCATGGCATGACAAGGCATAAAAAGGAAAGGAATTGCATGGCATGGCATGGTATGACATGAAAAGGAAAGACATGGCATGGAAAGGAAAGGAAAAGCATGGCATGGAAAGGCATGGCATGGAAAGGCAAGACATGGCATAGAAAAGAAAGGCATGGCATGGCATGGAAAGGCAAGGCATGGCATGGAAAGGCAAGGAAATGCATGGAAAGGCATGGAATGGAAAGGCAAGGAATGGTAAGGAATGACATGGAAAGGCAAGGAAAGGCATGACATGGCATGGAAAGTGAAGGAAATCCCTGGCATGGCATGGCAAGTGAAGGAAATCCATGGCATGGAAAGGAAAGACATGGAATGCATGGAATGTCAAGGAAAGGCATGGCAAGACATGGCATGGAAAGGAAAGGAGCCATGGAAAGGCAAGGCATAGCATGGAAAGGCAATGAGCCATGGAAAGGAAAGGCAAGGCATGGAATGGAAAGGCAATGAGCCATGGAAAGGAAAGGCAAGGTATGGCAATCCAAGGAAAGGTAGTGCAATGCAAGACAAGGTATGGCAAGTCAAGGAAAGGTAGGGCAATGCAAGGAAACGAAATTCTAGACATGGAAAGGAAAGGCAATGAAAGATAAGGCAAGGCAAGGTAAGGCAAGGTAAAGGAACACAAGGAAAGGAAAAGGAAAGGTAAGGTTAGGAAAGCAGGTCAAGAAAAGGCAAGGCAAGGCAAGGCTAGGCATTGATCACATACTTTTTTGTGGATGCCCTATCCACTTGGCATCTTGCACATTAATCCATGGAATTGGATACCTTGGAATTCACACATGTGAAGTGGTTGCATGCATGCACATTATTGGAGGGAACATTCTATGTGGACACTTGGCATTTGAATTGGATTGATGCCTATTTTTGGTGGTGTGTCCCCTTCATGAGCATTATTTGGTG